>JAGFPH010005499.1:41632-65372 GCA_018207615.1 Philaenus spumarius | reverse complement strand
GCCTAATGTTGTATCTATTTATAGTTACCATGGCAACGAATACTTCTGCTAAATAAACATACCCTTTATTTAGTTGTTTAATGTTATAGGCCTAACCTAAACGATGTTCACGGAAATTTGCAATAATAGTTATTGACGTGAGCGAACTAGGCCCCAGGCCTAAATCGATATTGAAATATTAAACTTTAATTTAGGCCTGACTTATTTCTGATGCATAGCGTTGAGATTATGGTTAATCCTTTAAACTGTATTTTTATTACAGGTAAGCCTAATGTTGTATATACCCTTTATTTAGTTGTTTAATGTTATAGGCCTGACCTCAAAACTCAATAATCCAATATTTATTATTGAAATCATAGCCCTGCTTATAATCGAGCTTTAGCTCGGTCTCCTGGTACTGTATATAAGGAGATAACGACAAACAGTTTTAGTGTGATTAAACCTTAATGTAGTTATACAGGGTAATTATATTGGTAGTCAGTGTGAAAAATTTCAAGGCGTTATTATGCATGGGAATTGCAACAAAACTACGCAATTCGGACAGTTCTATCTCACTCCACATTCCATAAACAGCCATTTTTCGATTTTTTTCAAATTTCTCGACACTGCCCATGAAAATCTCATTTTTCTCAACTTTGACCAAACTTATTTCCACTTTTTATGACATTTTGAAAGTAAATACAATTTTCTATCAGAATAAGTATAGTGTGCCACAGTCAAGATCTTTTAAAGCCTTGTAAAATCTACTTGAAAAACATATTTTGGAGTGGAGGTGGAGTGAGATAGAACTGTTCAAATTGCATAGTTTCTTTGCAATTTACATGCATAATAACGCCTTGAAATTTTTCACACGGACTACCAATCACTTTCTATAATTACCAACACACAGAAGAAGTTTAATTGTGTGAGGTGATAAAGAAATTTAAGTTTAGTTTATTAAACGTTCAATGTTTAAAACAGAAACAACTTAAACTTAACAAAATGATAATAAACCAGATTTAAAACATCCAGGTTTCTATTTTAGTTAGAGTAATTTAACTTTTTGCCGTAAAAACTTGTTTAAATTGATACGAAAGGGTAAAACAATTTGTTACGCTTAATGGATCTCTGTAGTCGCTTAAATAACAAACTCTGTGTATTCCCCCCTCATGATTAAACATTTGTTATTTTAATGACTTTAAGGTATTTAGTTTATAGTTTAAAATCATAAATTAATTACAGAAATTGTTAAAAACTTTATACTACCATGAATGATTAAACAGATAGTAATTTACTTTTATTTATGACGAGATTTTTACTGTAAAGTAGGCCTAATGTTATTTATCTAACCCAATATACCGGGTGATTTTTAAATGCCCTCCCCCCCCTAATTTTTTCCGCATTTCTTGAGATATCGACTCCCAACCACCGCCGAACATCATCGATTAGTTTATACTTTCTTTTGATGAGGTTCACATTTTTGGCCGCCATCTTGGATCCGCCATATTGGAATGAACTTTATTTTTTAAATGTAAAGGTAAGGTTGTGACCCATCATTTCAAACTCCTTTTTTCCGTAGAACACGATGCCGCAATCGGTTTTTAATTGTCTGCTTTCGTTCTAGAGATATTAACAATTTTGTAAAAAAATGAAAATTTTAAAAAATCCCTTATTTTATTCAATTTTAAAAAAAATATCGACCCTTTATCATCAGATATCACAGTTTAGTAGTAGCTTATAGATTTGTATTAAGTTATAAATTTTTACTGCCATCTTGGGTACGCCATATTGGATTGAGATGCTTGTTTTTAATGTAAATGTGGTGTTGTGACACATGATTTTGAACTAATTTTTACGCTTTACACGCTGCCGCAATCAGATTTTTAATTTAAAATCCTTGAGTTGTTTTTAAATAAATAACTATACTACAAAATAAAAATAAAAAGACATTGTAAGCTTATTTATGTCACTTTAAAAAAAAAAAAAAAACTAAACACTTTTAAACTTTAAAATTATAATAAATTAACAGTTTGGTAAATCAAAGCTGTAACATTACAAGCTGTATTACGAATTGTAGAATACTGATAATGATTTTAAAGATAAAAAACCTACTCTTTGAGGCTTTACACAGTAATTACTTTAACAAACTCGCCCACAGTCCTCCTGTTGTGTGAGAGTGCTGTATGGTTAAAATTACAGAAAGGTGTTGTTAAAGGGTTAACTGGCATAAACAGCTGATTAGGCTAGCAGCTGATAAGATTGTTGTAAATCATGGCTATTTAAAACCGCAAAAATTCAAGTTCTCATGTTACTTGTGTGGTACATTCTAGTTTTTAAAATCACAGTTTTGTTTGATCGTCGATATTATGTTATTGTGTGAATATAATATTTAAATCGAAAGTTTGATAAAAAGGTGTTAAAAGTAATAATAAATCGTTTTCTAGCATAAAATCTTACTTATAAAATTGAATAACAACTTTTTGTTATATTTTATTCAAAAAGGTAGAAAGCCCAAATATCGAATAGCTAAGGATTAATCTAAATATATTTACATCGTAACAAGCTGAAATTTATTTATCTATCGTAAATATATTTAAACAAGCTGAAATTATCATATTTAGTTAATTAAACCGTTATTATACAATAGCAAATTACAATTTTAACTTTATTGAATAGTTATTCCTGAAAACATATATAAACAAAATATGATTAAAATATAGTTTATTATTTTAATGTAGTAGATGCATTGTTCAAAATGTGGTTATAAATAGCGAGAAACATAATTGTAACGATAACTGGATGAAACAAAATTATAAACACACCATAAACACTAATTCATGTTCACGTGCTAGATCGATAACATCGAACCCATTGATAAGTCAAGTGGCTCTAGATCTGGTCATTTTCAAGATAACAAGCTGAGAGAGAGAATAAATGTTTTAAATATAGATTTTAACTCCTATGTCAAGTTTCAATTCGATATATTAAAATTCGGCATATTTAGAATGAGCCAACGCTTCATATATGAATGAGATTTCAAATTTTAATGATTTCCACTGCTGCAAAATACAGACCTACATTAGCGATTTGTTTATAGACAAACCATCACTTTTTTATAGACCATATGTCCTTTTTTATTTAAAAATACTTCTCCTACGCGGTGGTATTTTTTATTTTTATTTATATTCATTCCAGCTCAAAATATTGAGGATAATCGAAAAAAACATTGGGAAATCGATAGACCTGTAAACTTTTTTTATATTAATTTACATACTGTAAGGTACTTAGTATAAACAAGATATCGGCTGTATTTCAAATTACTGGTAGTTGTAACCTACACCGACTGGGCTATTAGTAGAACCTCGTTTGTGCTTTTTAGATTTATAATGACAGAAACTCAAAATATTTTTATTTGTAAAATAAGTATAACTTTGGCTTAGTTATATAAAATATTAATATTTGTTTGTAAAATGAAAAACGTTAGTTATTATTTTATATTATATACATAGATTTTTTGAAAAAAACCCCTTAGATTTCGATACAAATTTAACGGTGAAATTAAAGAAAATTTACATTTAATGAGTACATACAATGGAAGAGAAAACCTTCAAGTTTATTTTATGTTATTATACTTCAACGTGGATTCCATTGGTTGTCTTACACACGACGAGAGTGTATTACACTTCTGGCCAGGTATTCACCAACATAGCAGGTGTAACTGTCTCAATCGCCACTATTATTCTTTCAATTAAATGGTTGATGTTACTGATCTTTTCAAAATAAACAACATTTTTAATGTAATTCAAAATTACACATTCAAGTGGGATTATTCCTGGCGTACTTGGTGGCCAACCGATTGGGCCAGCTCTTCCTATTCACCTTCCTGGAAAGTGAGAGTCCAAGGCCACGCTTTCGAGTGTATGAAATTACGGTTAGTTTTTGCTGTATTGGGTTCACCACTACAATGACGTCTATAACTACGTTGCCCTGTTATAACAGATTTGCCCAAGCCAAATAACACAAGCTGTATCCATTGCACTGCACTGAACGCCTGAAGTGAGCTCCGGCGCCGTTATTCTCCAGGTAAAGCAGGCCTGCCAACTGCAGACAATTAATTCCTGATTTTGTTTGAAAACAACCTGGACAGTTGATGAATCAAATACCACAAACTAGAATAGGATATGTCACTTTGTAAATATGCTACGGCTAATTAAAACTAGGGCGTTCTTTTTCGGACACCCAGTATAATAAAGACAGTAACCAGTTTTAATTAATATTGTTTTAAATTATAAGTGAATGATCCAATATAATAATTTTAATAATAATAATAATAATATAATAATTTTATATATGATCCATGGTTATATTATTGTAATAATAAATCGGTTTTTAGCATAAAGTCTTACTTATAAAATTATATAACAACTCTTAGTTTTATTTTATTCCGTAAGGAAGAAGGCCCAAATGCATGATTCAAAATGTGGTTATGAATAACGAGTTACCTAATTGTAACAATAACTGGATGAAATAAATTTATAAACACACCATAAACACTAGATAACATCGAAACTTCTGATAAGGTCTTATTTTATTGGTTTTACACATCTTATGAAACGATCAATCCACCAAAAAGATCTTTTAGGTATCTTGCTTATGTATATCTTAGTTATGACAAACATATGGTTCCTAATGGTGTGCTATACTCTTTCAAAGGAAAATTAGCATAGGGGGAAGAAAATTGCCTGAGCGGTTATGCATATGTTTTGGTCACAAGCCTTTCTTTTTAAGCTGATGACAGCTTATACCTAAAATTTCCCTTAAACCTTTTAGGGCTATTACTTTTAGGCTTTTATATTGAACTATTGAAAACGTTAAAATCTTTAGCTGCAAAATTTGGTTTTCTCTCAAATTCGGGATTTAATACTGTGAAGAACTTGCTAATGGTTTCGTTTAAAAAATCTTGTAATCTAGCAAAAGGCAATGGTCAAAGTTTTTAAAGCTTAATTCAGAATATCGCTTATCTAAAGGCTAAGCAACTTTCGGTGTGCTGTTTTTTTTTTCTCATGAAAATGTGTTCACAATTGTCAGCTGAAAGGCCGTAGAATGAGCGCATTAAAATTAGAAAGTATTCTAAAGATCTTCCTCAAGTTCTTTAAAATCAAGTAAAATATAAATTTCTTAAAACTGGTGTACCACATAGTCTTTTAAAATAGGCCCGGAACATTAAATATGTTTGAATAATTTAAAGGACTATTTCTCTATTCTTATCCCCTGTCACGGAATTTTTCATTTTTATATCGTCTCATTTCTAACGTTAAGCATCTGTAAGAAAAAAAATTATAAAAAATGAAATTTGAAATATATCATACAAAGCGATATTACTAACAACTTGATGGGCGATATTATGCACTCTTTAACAAGGAGACGTCATGGTGGGCACTACTGACAAAACCGACATCGCTATAGTTCATACCACCTCAGGATGATTCACAACCAGTCGACCGTACTAATTACCCTTACCCTTGGTCTATTGTGCGAGATTGGAGTTGGGCACTCATCGTCGGCCTTTGTTGGTGGGTTATTTAATTATAATTTATTTAAAAATTATAGCCATAAAACATATATTTATTTCAATGTTTTGATTTGATTATAAAAAAAAAACAGTTTACGTTTGGTATATTCTTAAAAATACAAAATATGCTTCTATTCAATACACTTATAAACGTTTGGTGAACTTCAATACACTTAGGTTAATAAACTGTAGTGTGCTTTTATGTTTAGTTTGTTCTTTGTTGCTTTACAATCTAGCCTGTGAATAAACTTCTTCAGACCCTAGTCTAAGAAATCTGAGTAATGTATTCAAAGTGAAAGTTGCAGAAGAAACTTTATTCAGCTGGGGAAAACAAGTAAATACCTTTCTAACTTTCCTTCCACATTTCTTATTCAGATTTTTAAAGATAGAAAACCCTTTATTTCGTTTCAGAGAATAACTTATGTAAGTTTGACCTGATCTTGATTCATATAAACCACTATACAAACAATAATTACAAATGCAGTATTACAAAAATATTAAACATATGAAATTATCAAAACGCTATTTTAACAAAACATTATGTAAGATATTTTATTTAACTGATTATTATCAGGATTGCCTCTTTGACGTTTTCATTTTTATATATTAAGGCATATCATTATGAATCTTATAAATAAAAATAATTACGTGTGCTAAATTTTCTAAATTAAAACCAGTATATTTGCACAATTAGTAGTGTTTAATATTACAGTATATTTGATGTGTAACATGCATTTCTTCCAAACTTCAAAACCAAAACTTTTTGAAATATTCACTGACCATTTTCTTAAATAATGATAGTTAAAAAAATGTTTTGCCAATCAAAACAAACTGTGTACTATTACACAGTTTTTACAACCATTTTAATGGACTATGTCTAGCACGATTTATATATGTGTACATATTTCTAGATAGTACTTTAACATGTTGATCTTCTAACAAGGTGATAACACGTTTTTGTCGATTAAAATATAAACAATAATATGCATAATATTCATATTTCAACAAAAATATTTATTTGTATACTATAACCATTCAAACATATTTATTAAAATAAATTTATTATTATTTAGTTTTTAATTTTAATTTAAAAGTTATATAAATGTACATTATATTTCTACGTTATTGTGTTTTTTAAATGGAAATTTTCTTTTGAATCTAAATATCATATTTCATTGAATTTAATATAGATAAGATATTTAAAGCTTTATTACACCCTGAGTTATACAGCTACTTAAAAAATTATAAAATAACCTAAATGATGTATACCTTAAATATAAGTATATACTATAATTGGTCTATACAAAATTTTTCTTATAGTAACAGGGTTGTCATAAATCTGCGAGTGCATAATAACTAGAAAATTAAGGCTGATGATTTTTAACTTAAGAATTTCGGTTATTAACTGCAGTAAATTTGTGTTTTGACTCTCTATATTTGTATTTTAATTTTGGAAAATTTTCCTAGAATAATAAGAAATAAGTTACATTCAATTAATAGCAATTTAATGCAATTACAGCTTATTGCATCAGGACTAAAAAATTAAGTATGGTAATAATTGTATCTATGGTTGACTTTTTGGAGCAGGATTTTAATTAAGTAGCTGATGTATTTATGAAATTAATGTTTTCAATACAATAAGGATCAAGTGTAAGTTAATTAGGTTCAAACATGCGTAAACAGTAATTAACCTGTATAACACAATTGTTAATTATAGTGCAGGTAATATGATCCAAAATAAAGCTATTGTTAGAATTAATGCATTCATGTAAGATCTCTTTCAAATGTTCATTAATCATAAAAAAATTATAAAAAAATCTATCAATTTCTCCCCTTAAGTGGTCGAAAAGGTACAAGAAACGGGTTTTGTGCTTTAGCTGGTAATTGTGCTTTATTAATAGCATAAGTTCTGTCTTTTTCTTACATCCATTTTCAAAGTTATCAATCGATTGTCTGAAATTAACTCTTATCATTTACCTTTTATTCTTTAAATAATTACCAAAATCCTATGGCAGAATCAATTTTTTTTTAAACAATTATGTGGTTTACCATGAAGAACTTCATTGTCTTTGCTTGTTTACTCTTTTCCTCATATTTCTTCACATATTACTGGGGAATCTATCATATAAGTTACACATTTTGTTTTTAAGTAACGAAAAGTAATCTCACAGTAGCCTATTAATAACAAGACCTGTTGCCTAGGATTTCATACATCATAACCTGTATAGTAAGGATATTAAAAATTCCAAATGCTTTTAGAAATTTTGATCGGAAAGGTAACCTGTTACTCTTCATAAAAGGTACCCTTATATTTTAACATTATTTTGAAAAATGACTTAAATTACTTAAAAGTTTAGCGTCCAATTGTTATAACTGCATCGACACATCTTCCGAGTTATTAAAGAAACAATCAACGCCATGTACTTAATGTGATTCGTTAACTATTATTTAATCGCCTTCTCTCAACAAAGGTGTGTCGCAACCAATAGCGTCATCTGCTCAAGCAAAGTTTCACTTTTATTTCTTTATTATTCCTCTTGAACTGTTAATTTGTACTACATGGAGTTTCAATCTAAATAATACTGTAGACAGACAATTGCTCTGCAAGGGCCCAACCTTTACGCAAATGATTTATTTCAACTATTTACAAAATATTGTTGTTAAAAACCAATCGCTTTATTTTAAAATGTAACTGGAAAGTAAAAATTATGAAGTAAATAACTATTACAAACCTGTCTACAAAGTTGTAGGGCTACGTATCTTCTTGCAACCTTAGACTATATAATGTACTACTCACTAAGGATATTTCAGACACACATTACCGTGCATATGACTTAAACTATTAAATAAAATATGATAAATGGATTTATATTGAGAAACGAAACATTTTTAATAATTTTTAAATCCAAAATAAAAATACTATATTAATCGCTAAATCAGAATTTATCTTTTGAGTAGTATTAGTTTATTTTATGGTTATTAAAATTTTTCTTCATTTTTAGTTACACATATATTTATGTTAATCTAGATTCTTATTTGCCAATAAATTATTTTAAATTACTCTTTAATTTGAACATTGTATTATCTGTATCTAAGTCACAAATTAAAGTAAAAATTATATATTTACCTTTGTATATCAGTCGTGTGATTCGTATTTATATTCTGGTTACGCGTTTCGGAATCTATTTTCCATGATCGGGCTTCTTTGAAGGTCAGGTGGTCACGAATTACATTAAAAACATTGAGTAGTTAGTTGGTCAACCTTCTAACGGTGCACCGATTCCTCGCGGCAACATATTTTTGTTGAATATTATGTGTCGTTTGTGTTTGTGAAGTATTTTTAATGTAATTCATGACGACCTGATATTCAGAGAAGCCCAATGATGGAACATAGATTCCGAAACGCGTAGCCAGAATATAAATACGAAGTCACACGACGGATATATAAAGGTAAATATATAATATTAACTACTCTTTAATGTAAACCGATTTCAAATTCAACAGTTCGTTGTACTAATTTTAAAGTATAACTAACTTACTTTATTGTAAATACCTTACGTAATTTTATGCCTACAATTATATAACAATATCCTAATTGATTTTATTTATGATTAATAAACTAAGAGGATCTCTAAAAAAATAACTGCCAAAGCCTGGCCCGTTGCCACTAAGTCGGCTTATTTTCTTTTTCATAGAGCTTCTCTCTGAGTTGGGAATGGACCAAGTAAATGCCAAGAGCAAGTTTAACTTAAACTTATTGTTAAAATAGGATGAACATACATTTTCAAATGATTATTTACCAAGTAGAAATGAAACATGCAAACGTAATATATAACTTAAAATTAAGGATTCTTATTATAGTAACAATAGGATTTTAATGTTATTATATCAATGTTATTATATTTTATAAAAAGTACTTTTTGTCCCAAAAAACTTCAGTTATGTATTCTTATCGTAAATCAAGGGAATTTTTAAGAACATGGCCGCCATGAATGTAAACATACTGTGACTAAATACTTTATTATTCAGATACGAAAAGTATTAATTTTTTAATTGGGATTTAAATAGTATGAAGTGTTTACTCTACCTACAAACTAGTTTCTATAATCTCATAAAGTCAGCAACAAATTCTGCAGTTGTCTCTTTCATTGGAATCTTGGAAATAAAATAATTGATGATATTTGTTTATCAAATCATTTATTTACACCTTAATACTACTTAAAAAATATTATTAAAATATATTTCAAATATTAATTATTTACGATAGTGAATTCGATCCATAATATTCTCTAAAAGTGATAAAACTACTTCATTTAAATGTTTAACTACTTCTTTCTTTCTCCTTAAGTAATTTTATGTAGTTAAATTGTTTTGTAAATACAATTGAAGGGCATTGTGTAGACTTTTCTATAACGTGTTATATTAATAAGTAAGTAAACTAAAGATAATTACACAATAAAAGACACATTTTAAATTCGATCTAAAAGTAAAATAAACGGTCGTATGGTATGGGTCAAAGTATTGTACCAATCTTACTAAAAGATAATTAAGGGAACGGAAGCAATACTGGGCCACATAGATTGGTACTGTTCAAAACTTACCTTTAAAATTTAAATATCACCAAACGCAGGAATGTTTCAGCTGATTACTCACAATTCACTAGATACCTAGAGGTTAACTCAATAAACCATAGAACTAGATTCAATTTCAGGTTTATTAACCAAAGTTAAGTAAAAAAAAAGTTTATATGCCCTTAAATAAAAAAAGAAATTATTTATACGCCCTTAGTACAAGAAAAACTTCAGATTAAAAGAACACAATATATTTAATTAAATTGAATTTTAAAAACCCTCCCCTTTAATAATGATTACAGAAATTATACAAAAAGGTTAGACAAGATTACAAAAAAAATAAACATGAAATACCATGGATTTGTTTAAAGATAAAAATATAGGTCGTTGGCCAACTCTAAAGCTAAGTATAAATAATTAAATAATAAAAAAATTAATTATGAGACGTCTCTCTATAAAAAAAAGTATGTAATTTTCTAATATATACAGCCCTTAGGGCTAAGGTCCGAAATATGCTATAGCTGCACCTCCCAAAAATTATTAAATACAAAAACATGTCCTATATACTATTCATTTACACAAAAAATACAATTACAAATACAGCCTATTCAAAATTCATTTAAAAAAAAAAAAAAATGTGTCCACTGCAGATTTTTTGGTAGTTACAAAATATTTCAGTTCAAAATTGTTTATGGTAAAGCACTGTCGCCGAAAAGTATCTATAAATGCTGGATGTAGGATATTGGCTTATTCACCAAGTTACAAGCTGTAGTTGGATTTATAGCATAATGGTTGAAAATGAGTACAGAACTTGGACCAGTGTAAAACTGCATCAAACAAAATAACAATCCTTTTTAGAATGTAATTAGCCAAAATAAACAATCATAGTACAGATAGTTTTCCTTTTAAGTTAGCCTTCATAATATTGGTAGCACAAGGTGACAAATAGCTACTTTAAAAGATTCCAAAAGTTACTACTGAACTTGTCATGTTACTCTTGAATGTTTCTACATGCAGAAAAAGCACATGGTGAACTCAAAATGTTCTAGACTAGTAAAATTAAATATATCAAGATATAAAACTGGATATAACCACTTTAAAGTTCAAGATTTTAGTTTAAACTGATTTAAAGTTGTACAGAAAAACTGTATAGGTTAGTCCTTTGTTTAAAATAGGCTAAGATATGGTAAATGCATAACATAGCATAACCTTTAAAATTTTCAGGCTGTAAAGTTAAAGTTTAAACTTAGGCTATAAAAAAGAAATACATAGGTTTTGAATAACTGTATGAATTTGAAAAGTTATTTACAAAGCAAAGGGTGGAACTAACTTTATAAAATTTAACAAAGAGTACATTTCATAACTAACAAAAGTAAGGCTAAAACATTCCCATACCTGGCATCCAGAAGTAAAGGCTTATAACAAAGACATATCAATTTGCCTTGCGTATAACTCGCGACTAAATAAAAAGAAAAGCCACGACATTGTTAACTATATTACAGAGACATTACAAGGTGGACCTTCCTGTAGCAGAACTAATGGCCGACGTTCTTCTCGAATATTCTATGACTAAGTAAGATTAACGGACCAGATATACATCAGCTGTTTAGATTTCAGATTAGCTGTCGCATAACAACGACCTCTGCACAGGTATGCACGCTAAGAAACTGATACCGTACAGAGTCGGTACCTAGTGGGAAAAAGGATAACTACCTGGAAAGTTAATGAAGGTAGGCAGAAGTTGTAAACAGTCGGTAAAATTGTATTTATTAAAGGAAAAAAAATATAGATGGCGCGGAAATCTAAAAACGTCACAGTATGAACTAAAAGGATCAGCATATTTTAAAATTAAAATGAATCTTTAGACTAAAATTAACCAGAATTTAAATACAAAGAACTCCTTTTAGTCTTGCAAAAATTTCAGTGCCTGCTACAAGTTGAAGAGACAACATAGACTTTATCAATATTTCTTACTTATCGGCCGCCACCGCAAATCAAGTCGTTTCTCAAAAACGTTGAAACCATTTTTGAATAACAATTTCAGATCTTATATTATTTTTTAGTTATTAAAACCAGGATAGAGAATTTTGGTTAGACAAGACAAAAGTAATGATTAGTTTGTCACTAAATTATTATGTTTTGAATATATCCAAATTTGAGAATTGTATACACGTTGTTTTCAAAATGATATTACAAAATTAAGCATAAAACAAACTTTGCTATATAAAACAACTTGTGTAACTGAAGCTAAATCATTCTGTATTTTAGCAATGTTCTTATATATAAACCTAAAGTAAGTCAAAGTAATTAACATCGCTTTAAAGCTAGAACTAACTAAAGCAAGTCTCTAAAAGAGAAAACTAAATAATGTTCCTAGTCTGTGAAAAAACCTTTTTTATTTATAAAATAATCTGTAACATAAAAACATGCTTAATTTACTGCAAAATACAAATTGTACCTGCAAAATGTTTCAGATTTTAGTAATGCTTTAATGAGTTTAACAAAGTTGTATAAGTTATGGTAACAAACATAAATATGAACAAGTTTTCGCCACCAACAACTGAAAAAAAACTTTTGTAAAAAGTTTAAGAAAATAAAATAAATAAAAAGAATAAGCAAACAATACATTTAAATTCATAATTTATAAATGTGAAAATTTCTAATTTACATTATGTTTTTAAGTTTTTATCATACCATTCACCGAACTTGTTAGACATACATCGTTTGTGCTTTCTTGCCTTTTATAGATCGTCGGCAATGTGTATAGTACGGTATTTAAGTAGATCGACGCCAGAATGTGACAGTAGCCTATATCTACACTTAGAGACTTACAATAAATAAATAACATTTTATAAATAATAATAATTTTCAATATAATTTTTAGTGTAAAACAAGCTTGTATAAGATACAAATTTATACATGTAAATTGTTTTTGTGAAGCTTTTAATTATTTGTGTAAGTCAGTAAATTAGCATTATTCTATTTATAAAACTAATACATTATACTTTACTGACCTAAAAAATGCTTATTTTTAAAGTTTTAAATGCATTAACTTTGAAATAAAATTTCAATCCATATGCACCGAACCAATATCATGTGTGCGTGCATTCATCCTAATCTGTATCACTAGCATTTCAGCGCTGATCACTGATCACAATTTTTATAACAATAACCATTCATAAACAAAAAGGGAAAAGGGTATCATATTTATATAAATCATAGTCTTATAAAAATGATTGATTAGTATAAATAGTGATCCTTTTTACTCTTAGTACAATTTTACCATAGTTATCTTGGCCAAATCCTATTGACATACATTTCAGTGATCTTTATGCTATGAGGAGGAAGTCATTTTTAGTCTTGCAATTTTCAAGTATCGAATTTTTTATATACAGAAATAATAAGTTGTTTAAACAATATAAAATTAAATAACTAAATAACTATATTCAGAATCATACAAGTTGATAAACATTTGTGCACATAAATAAAAACAACAGATGTTAACAGTTCTATTAATTCAAATACAATATTTTCTTATCAAGGTTAAAAAATACAGAGAAAAATCTGTTTGTCAACCGTAATTCTGTAAAACCGTAGATTGATAAACACTCTAAGGAAAGTAGAGAATCAGTATGAAAATATAGTAATATAAATGTCGAACTAAAGGCCGTATTAAACATCCAGGTAAATATAAAAAAAAGGTAAAAATATTAGTTTGTAAAAATGTTCCTCAAAATGAATTCCACGATTCGAATCGAAAAGAATTACTGAAAGTATAAAAGACAAATTTTTTGCAATTCAGCCTTTGATAACATATAGTGTTACAGATCTAACAATAGAAAATGTACAGGTCCATTATGTAGTGAGCAACCCTTTTAAACCTATCAATCCCCATTTTAACCTTTAGAACTGTTTTACGACCTCTTACTCGATGAAATATCTTTTTGGATCGTGAACGATGATTTTAACCATTTATTTTTTTTTTTTTTGTGATAAAGAGAGGGAATGTTAACTTCTGTGCAATAGTTGTTGATGATCCATTACCATACCGCATCCATTAAGGAGTAAAAAATAGATATGTAAATCTTACCGGAGAACAAAGGGTATTAGGAAGTAATATCTGATAACAGGAACAATTAAAACTAACATAGATTCAGGTACAGCCCGCTGCAGCAAATGAGGTGGCTTTGGTGATAGTACTAAAGTCTTTAGTACAACTAGAGAGATTTTAAGCTCCAAAGTAAAGACTTGCGACTGGTGTGCATCAGCAAATCTAATCATGCTTATGATGTGCGAAAGTGCACAACTATGTTCAATTTTGGTGGAAATGGTTAATATAAACCAACTTTTTTATTACTAACCGACCACCAATTAGTATTTTGGGATGAAATCACAATCGTACAAATTGTTGATTAAAGGAACAGAATAGGATTTTTTTTAAATGACGGATGTACCTTTAGCGGTGTCACCGAATCTATCGTCAAAGGAGAACCAAGCATTGATGAGGTCCAAGCATCTCTGAGCTAAATTTTAACATTGGTTAGATTTGTAATCAATATACGCTATATAGGCCTACTGTTTTAAACCAAATCAAAATAAGCTATGTATGTTGTACAGCCACTTCAAACTGTATCAACTCCCTTTGACCTAATATCAATTTATAAAAAGTATTGATTACACCTTTGGTTAGTCGAGAGAAGGATAGTCACATCTGCAAACGAGGCAGCAACGAATATAAACAACGTCCTATTTGAGGACCTCTCAACAGAAGGTATTGTATACAAATCATTTAATCTGTTAAACCGGTAATTGGAAGACATAGTTAATATTCTATAGAGATCGTAAATTCTCTAAATCCACCAGGAATCCCTCCGCACAGCATACGTCTCAAGATACAAACCACGCCGAATCGAAAAACCCTTTCTCACAAGATTGTGCAATGGAACCAAACATCAGGAGAGGACGTTGTACAAACATGCGAAGAGCAACAATTAATTATCACAGGTTTATATCTAGGGCAAACGTATTTTATTCCTGGAACTACATATAGGCCAGTCGGTAGAGGCAATTTTAGACCAAAAGTTCCAGTAATTTACAATACGGCTGATTTTATTTATAAGTACATTCAAGTATGTAGATTAACATAAAAAAAGTTTACCAGTATATCGATTTCCCAAAGTCGAAAAAAAATCGATTATCATTTTTTTTCCCGATTATCCTTAATATTTCGAGCTGGGATGAAGATAGAGACAAATAAAATTACCACCGTGTAGGAAAGGTATTTTTCAACAAAAAAGGACAAATGTATTTATTTCGTCCGAGCAATGGTTTGTCTGGAAAAAATTCGAAAATACAGGTATGTATTTTTAAGAAGGGGAAATCACTAAAAGGGGACATCTTATTCATATATGAAGTGTTGGCTCATTCTAAATTGGCCAAATTTTAATATATCGAATTGAAACTTGACGTAGGAGTTAAAATATATATTTGAAACATTTATGCTGAGTCTCAGCTTGTTATCTTGAAAATGACCCGATCTAGGAGTCGATTTCGATTATCGGTTTTAGGAGTACCGGACACACGAACTAATTTCAAACTATTCCAGTTTCGTCAATTTTTGGAATATCAACACCAAATTTGTTTTACAAGTTGAGTACACCAGTATAAATATTCTTAGTAAGTAGGAACGATTTTTTTCTTGTTATTTTTAAAAACGAGGCGCTTGAAAATAGTCTTCTGTTTTACCTATCTCGTTTTAACTATAACACTTTTGGATTCAACGACTCCATTTTCGACATTTTTGAACTTATCGATTTTAAAATTGGTACAGAAGTTACAAATACATTTGTTTTTTGCTATACTTATTTTAAAAACTATTTTTTCAAAAATGACTAATCTGCAGCTTTTACTTTTATTATTTGGATTTTATCAACCTAATGTCACTACCCAAATAATAAATACTTGCTCGCACTAATTTAGTAGGAATATTTAATTAGTATTTAAAAAGACAAATCCAATAACAATATACAAATAATAATAACCTGACTTAATTGACTAAAATAAACAAATATCACGAGAAGGTATAAAGTAAACATTTGACTAGTCATTAAATAAATAAAACAATTTTAATTGACTATTTCTGGGTCATGCATACAGAAGTTTGGTAAGCTGAATTTATTTGTTTTCTATCGATTATTTATAAAACGTTGCTATCAAAATAGAAGTGTCTTATATTAAACTAGCTGACCGGTCCGGCTTTGCACTATATATTACACTATGTATTTCTTATGTGGATTTTTAGTAAATTTGAACCAACTCCCCCAAAAATTTAGATTTTTTTGATAGCCTTTCTTAGCGAGCACCTAGAGACCTAGAGGAAGCTACCTAACAAATTTCATTTGTATGAGATTAGTTTACAAAAGTATTGATCGCTTGTAATTTATTATCACGCACCACTAATTTTCAATGTAATACATTTTGTTACATACATTTAAGCATATAATTAATTATTTAGCTGTTTCGACATATCTAACTTTCAGTAGATTGTAGTTTCGAGTTACCAAATACTCGTAATTTACGTGCCATGTTATATACAGCTTTTTGTAGTGCTAGGAAATTATGAAGAAAAGAAACCCATTACATCCATATAATCTAAATTAAATAGAAACAATGTATTGAAAAAATTCACAAATTTTTTGATAGACAGTAGCAAATTGATCTCTTTCTTCATGACAACTAACACTGAACGCTAGTTCAGTCTGACCCAACCTCTTAAACTACTATTTTAACTTCTTATATATTAAAATTTTAAACAAAGTTAAATAGTGGATAATTTGATTACATTAGTTTTTATACATTGACGTGTTGGTATAGTAATACAAGGAAATACTTCGATATCTTAAAACTGATTGCAAAAAAAAAAACAAAAAAAAAACTAATTGTGAACCCCGTTTTTGGAAATAAAATAGCTGGGAAAATTTAAAAAATAATACCATGTTTCCCAATACTTTATTTTATTTCATTTTTAAATTAAAAAGTTTATAAAATAATAAGTTTTGTGTTTTATCCTAAAATTGTATATGGCCAAATCTACATGTACTATACAAATTAACTTGTAATTAATGTAAGTTACTATTATCTAATAATTTATTGTTTAATCGAATTTAAACTAAGGTCAAAACATAAAATCTTTAATGATTTATTTAAGTAAGTTATACTTTTACGTAGCCAAACTTTTTGGAAAACAAAATAATACAATATTAATCACCTTTATAGATAACTTTAATTATAAATCTTCCAAATATATTTATGTTAATGAAATATATTTATATTAATCAAATCTATACATTTAATAGCTGACTTGGCAATGCTTCGCTATTGCATAATTATTTTGGTGAAATAAATGCGACAAATAATCGTGATTTAGTAACTTTGACCCCCCCCCCCTAAGATTTCGAATTTATTTAAACCCTTTCTTATTGAGCACCTATGGCCCCAGAGGAAGCTACATACCAAATTTCGTTCTAATCCGTTCAGTAGTTTTAGAGAAATCTTGATTTAGTAAATTTTATCCCCCCCCCCAAACCCCCTAAAATTTCAAATTTTTTGAAAACCTTTCTTAGTTAGCACATAGATGAAGCTACATACCCAATTTTCGTTCCAATCCGTTCAGTAGTTTTGGAGAAATCTAGATTTTTAGTTACTTTGATCCCCCCAAACACCCCTACAATTTCGAATTTTTTAAAACCCTTTCTTAGCGAGCGCCTATGGCCCTAGAGGAAGCTACATACTAAATTTCATTCCAATCTTTTTGGTAATTTTGGAGAAATCGTGATTTAGTAATTTTTACCCCCCAAACCCCCCTAAAATTTCAAATTTTTTAAACCCTTTTTTAGGTAACACTTAGGGCCCTAGAGGAAGCTACATACCAAATTGCATTCCAATCCGTTCTGTAGTTTTGAAGAAATCGTGATTTAATAACTTTGGTCCCCCAAACCCCCCTAAAATTTAGAATATTTCAAACCCTTTCTTATTGAGCACATGTAGCCCTAGAGGAAGCTACATACCAAATTTCATTTCAATCCGTTTGATAGTTTTTGAGAAATCGTGATGAGTGTGTGAGTGAGCGGTATTTCGTTTTTATATATATAGATTGTTATTTCTTTGTATTTTCATTTATTTCAGAATAAAGCCAATTATAAAACTGTTAATCTTTTCCGCAATAAAGCAAAGACTTAAAATTATACTTGATGAAAAACTAAATAATTTTTGTAACAACAAATAAATTATGAATATGTCATTGAAAAACAATACAACAATTATCTTTTAATATTTATAAGAAATCAAAAAATAATTTCAAGAAAATATTTGTCATGGTAAAGTAGTGTAAATAGTTTTGTTTAGACGATTTATTTATTTTTTAAGAGGGAATGTTTCGACCATATATTTTGGTTATCAACAAGTTTGATTGACAAAAAAACAGTTTAGTTTAGGTTTTTCAAAATGAATCCCATTTAAATATTAACCATATTTTATTAATAGTGTTCACTGTCTGCACATTGTTTATTTAATTTGTAGACACATTTTTGTATTCATCTCTGGAATAAGATTTAAAAACTGTTTAATACAGGAAGAAATTTTTCAACAAAACAACGCATCTACGCAAAAGACGAATAAGGAACCTCTTTACAGGAAAACAAATAGAAATGTAAGGATTAAATTACAAATGAATAAATGTTACCTAGAAATACATGTATAAAATGTAATATGAGTGGACAGTCGACATAAAACTAATACAACAATCCAAATTAAAATTAAAACGTTGTTTGTTATTTTGTAATTACTACGTAAAATAAGATCACATAAGATTAAAAATCTAATTAAACGTATTGTTTAGTTTTTGCTATTTAATTGTAAATAACTCTACAGTGACTAAATAATCTGCAAGAGAACACATGAGTGATTTACATCAAGTAATTTTTTAATAATTAGCAACAGTTCGATGTGTCCAAAGTGTTGTAATTTATGGTGTATGTGTTGTAATATGTGTTTATGTGTTGTGTAATGCTTTTATTTACACCCTATCTTTAACCTTAACTCAAAACCACATTTGTTATTTCAACGAGCGAGTTCTACTGTTACAAATAGATAAATATTACCTAGAAATACCTGTATAAAATGTAATATCAGTGGACAGTCGACATAAAACTAATACAAAGAGCAAAATTAAAAATAAAACGTTGTTTGTTATTTTGAAATTACTACGTAAAATAAGATTACATAAGATTAAAAATCTAAATAAACGTATTGTTTAGTTTTTGCCATTTAATTGTAAATAACTTTACAGTGACTAGATAATTAGCAAGAGTGATTTACATCAAGTAATTTTTTAAGAATTAGCAACAGTTCGATGTGTCCAAAGTGTTGTATTTTATGGTGTATGTTTTGTAATATGTGTTTATGTGTTGTGTAATGCTTTTATTTAAAATTGTACACTCATTTATACAAATGCAAAAGAAAATCGGTTCTAGAATGACTGAATGAAATAGCAGAAACGATCGTTACCGACTAAGAAATAAGTTACCGGACTATGAGCAGAACAAAAAACAAGGAATTTACATTTATTAAACATAACTGAACCTAAAAGTTTTACATATACAACGAATTTTTGTTTCTAACCTATTTATAAATAATTATGCTTAAGACTTTTTAGATAGTGTTATTATTAAACAGAAAATACTCCTAAAATTTTTAACACTGTAAGCAAAAGCTGCATAAATTATTCCTAATTAATATTTGAAACTTTTAAGAACAATAGTAGCTTAGGTAAATTATTAAAACTTTTTGGGATAAAAAAAATGAGAATCAATAAATACTCTTTCTTTGATTGAAACAATACCCATTTCGAAAGTAATTACAATAATAATATTTTAACAAACATAGTATTTAGTTTGTACTTTAAATCATTAAGTAAGGATGAAACACCTAACTTAGGCTTACCATTTTTAATCGAAATTGCTCTTCGATACATAATAGTTATGTTTAAATGAAATCTAACTTCCGATAACTGAAAAAGAGTGCATGGGGAAATATATATATATTTTAAATGTTTTTTCCATTTTATTTTGTAACATTAATCACACAGAATCATACAATTTTTGTTTCGTAGATTATGATATATTTTAGTGACAAGATATATGCAGATATATAAGGCACTTGAAAGTTTTATAAAATTTTCTAAATATTTGCAAGAATTGAACATTCCAATTCTTGTAAAGTAATGCTAAAAACTTGAAATTTAAACATATAATATTCTGAAAAGTATAAACATATATAAATGAAAATTTAACAAACAAATATAAATTAATTAGAAATATAAGTACATTCCGTTAGTGATACCGATCAATTCTGCAATTTTCATTCGTAAGTCCACTTGGTTTTTGGGTTAATTTTACCATTTCCTCATAATTAAATGAATATACTGCATACAACCAAAGCCAAAAAAGACTTTCTTAAAATTCATTTTATACTCAGATTAGGTGTGTTATTTTCAAAAATAAACTAAAATTAACAAAACTATTGAGGTACTTTAAAACTTTTATTACATTACTTTATTGAGAAAATTAGAAACAGTTAAGATTAAAATAATCAATGTATTTAACGTTAAAGCATGTGCCTAAAAGGTTATTATATATGAGTTTATTACAGATGTACCTTTTAGGAGAAGAGCCAATTAACGCGAAGTTATGTTAGTCACATAAAAAGACACATTAACTAAGGAGCTTTAGAAATAACTGTCTGTTCCAGGACTGCTTTGGACATGCCCATTTATTATCCTTTAAATCGTTCTCTTGGTAGAAAATATAGGAAGCACAACTTAACTTGAATTTTTAATCAACACTATATCCATATTTTATTTTAATATTAGTAAAAGTATTTTAAAATATCCAAATGTTATATTCATAAATATATTTGTTAACATAGAAAGTTTCATACAAATGCATTATGTTGTGCAAAAAACATATATCTTGGTTTAAATTACAAACTAGTACCATTGCCTTAATAAACTAAATTTAGCCTATAAAATGAATTAGCTAAGTATTTCCTACTACTATTATACCTTCTTTTAGGTCAAGGGAAGTATACATCAAACAGCTTTAAGTACCTGTGCTTTATTAAAGAAATGTTTAACTTTTCTGGTAACCTAAATCTAGGCAATAATTTTAAGTAAAAATATTATAAAAGTTTGTTTATACAATTTTACTTTCTCACTATACAGAATAGAGAAAGTATAGTGATCGAAAACAGTCGTAAGTGTAAACAGAAGTGGTTGCCATACAAATAAAAAAACAACATCTGGCCTAATTATTTAATGTTAAATACTTATATAAGTGTAATAAACTCATGCATTTGGTAACACTTATTAATTATTTTTATTAAAGTAAAAAAATATCTTTAAATGTGAAACATTTGAAATAAGCTTAAGTTTATATTTATTTTTTAGACATAAAATTACCATAGATTAAGGAACAAAGGTACTTTACAAAGTATAAATGTAATATATTTATAAATATATAAAATAAGACGATTTTCGACACAACCCTCATAGTTGCAGAGATTTTCAACAGTTTCAAAGTCCATTTTGTGTGCACCAATCAGATTTCTGAATAGCATCTACAGTATTGGGTTTGTGTTAGCCTATGCAATTAAAGTTAACAAGTAAATTGTAAGTTTGACCGTCTTAAAAGTCAATTATAAGTAAAGCCAACACCTATTTAGTTATTTTTATTTGCGTACCTATCAAAATTTAGAAGTTCTCGGCACAGCTCTACTATATACCTCTCCTCGATGCTCCAAGCAGAACGCTAAGTAGCAATGTATACAGTAGTTCTGCGTAATTCTCCTTTTATGGCTTGGAAAGAACTTGCATGTTGTTCTTTGCTTTGTCTCTTCTTGCTATTGCTGGAGATTGCACATCATTCTTCAGAACAGAAAGGATGTCAAGTCGTACTGTCCTTCGTAGGGTGGGCATTTTCAGACGCACTTCAATCCAAGGAGATACGAGCTGAGTGTACAATCGATCCATGAAAGTACTTCTTTTAATTCATGATTTCCCTCTCAAAGTATCTGATCTATCCAGTACAACATACGCGTTAATTGTTGCCAAATTTATCATCCCATAAAACATGAATAATGTCCACCATCTTGTTTTTCTTAAAGACGACATAATCAAGCACATTTGTTCAAATGATTCAACCTCAGATTTATTCATTGTAGAGATAAATCATGAGTGGGTTGTCTGAGGTTAAAAAAGTAGCATTTCCTTTGCATGGTGCTCAAAATACAAACTACTTTGTTATTTTTTACTTTTTGTGACAGTAAAGTTGTTTGGCCTAAAAAAAATTTGCGTTTAAGACAGATGTGTTTTTGTTTTTTTTTTGTATTTACCTACACTAGAAAACCAATTGTCCATTGTTACGTTACGGTTTGTCTCGTGGACAGGTTATGTCAGTTTTTTTACGTAATACTCAGCAACTGGTATCCCTGCAGGAGTTGAACCTTTACCTACATAGGGTTTATGTTAACAAGTACTTTGAACCTACATCGCAAACCAGAATCAATTTCAAACCATATTTAGCTGTTTTTTTTCTTATGTACATTTTAAACGGGCATCGTCCGCGAAAATCCAAAAGCTGCTCGTCAATCGTTAGGTAGGGTCCTGGTTCATTCAAATTCTTACAAACATTTACAAAGTCATTCGAAATTTCCCTAATTGGAGCAAACTTGTCGGTTTCTCGAATCACTTCTCTATTCTCTGTTTGAAGTTATTGATAGTTAATGATGGATGTTGAAATTTTATTATAATTACTTGTTCGGACATTTGCCATAGTTTGTGTGTTAAATAATAAAACACGACGTTTCAGGAATACAAATCAATTCCCGTTCTCAAGTGACTAAATCTAACGGTATATAAACCCAAGCAACTAGGCCTATGTAAGGGTGAACAAAGTAAAACTACAAATTATTACTAACCTTAAATATTTACGAGATACATCTCAGAGTTAAGACTGAGAAGTCAAACAAACCAACCACAGACAAAACACAGTTCAAACACTAAGCACACGCAATTTATGACAAGCGTCTAGTTGACAAGTTGGAGGGAGACTGACAACTGGCCAGAGTAATAAGGCGTGGCCAACAGGAAGGGGTAGTTCCCTATTGTTTCATATAGTTCAACTGTTTCGCACGGAAATGGGTTATAACACCACTTGGTGATTCTACTGGTAAAAGTTCAGAATTTTTATTAGGCGGTAACATTTCTGTTTTATTATTAATATGGTTATTATAATCAAGTTTTAGTTCTTTTTTTAATAATGGGAGCCATAGTGGCCTTACTTCAATGCTTGCTTAGCTGATAGGGTTGTCCACTAGTTTTATGTATGAGGCTTCAATTATTTTACGTTTATAAAGATTAAAATAAACGGTGTATGATTTTTGCCTCTTCCCAATATAATTTGTGATTTTCGGACATTGTATGTTCTGCAATTTTCGATTTATCGACTAGGGCTAACCGTACATTATTTTTCTGTTCTTTTATTCTAATGCTTAAAGGTCCTTT
>JAGFPH010005499.1:30709-41532 GCA_018207615.1 Philaenus spumarius | reverse complement strand
CGTACATTATTTTTCTGTTCTTTTATTCTAATGCTTAAAGGTCCTTTTGTCTCGCCAATATATTGCCTATCACATTCACATTTAATACTGTAAATACAGTTTTTAGAATCCTGTGTGCCATGTTTAGGTTTAGTTTGGACAAGATGGTGTCTAACAGTGTTTTTGTTTTAAAAGCAGTACAAATTATATATTTTCTGGCTACGCGCCTAACATTTTCCGATAATCCCGACACATATGGGATTGTCATGTACGCTAGAGGTTTATTCTCATCTTTGGACTCTTTCCTTTTGTTATTTTTCGCTCTTTTACATTTAGAAATAATGGACTGAGGATATCCGTTAGAACTTAAATTCTGCTCAACACGAGCAAGTTCAATGTTTAAACTATTATTATCAAAACAAATTGTATAGGCTCTACCGTCAAAGAAGGAACAAATAGTTAATTCCTTACTTGATAGAGCCTATAAATTTTGTTCTGAGCCAAACCTAATGGACAGTTATAACATGGGTAGACATGGCAGTTTGTCGCGCGCTTGGTTGTATTGTTTGTATAGACGGGATGTTTCTATAGTTGTTCTCACTTTTGTTATTCAAATAATTTACAAGTATACAGTTCTATTCTTTAATTTATTCTCTACACTATGTTATATTAATATTTCATTTTTGGGCAAAGCATATATTCCTAATTACGTTTCAAACTGTGCATAGTTTTTATAGCAGTCTTGTAATAGAAACATAAAAACTGGTGTTTTAAAAATAAGAAATTTAAAATTGATGAGTAATTTTTTACAGTTCTATTTAGAACTAAATTACGAAACTTGTTTCCTTTATGAAAAAAATTACAAAAAATGTTTACAACTTTTTATGTAGACCTAAAGTTGAACTTTTATTTTTTTGTAACTGTTCATTTTTTGCTTCTTGAGCTAATAACTTTGTAAACTTTACATCTATATTTTTTACTATCATATTAAAATTTCTTGAACCTTTCTCTACAAAAAAAAGCTATGGAACGCTTTTGAATTGGGGTTCATTTACTATTTTTGGCGAACTTTTGAAAAAGTGCTTGCACGCTTCAAAAAATCCATTTTCGTTCAAACCCCCGGTTCTAGGGTTAATATATATACATGGATATTTTTTTGCTATTTGAGTTAGTTCCCTAAAATGAAGAATAATTGTGATACAAAATTGTTTTTATTTTGATTGTAACTTTACTTGCTGCTCTATAATGTTAATAAATTATATTACAATACTAATACTAATAATTGTGCTGAATTCAGTTTTACAAATAAACACTTTTAAATATTTTCAAAATTAAAACTGCGTCTTTAATTAACTATCATTTTAAAAATAAGTTTATATTTTAAAACATAATACTATTAAAACTTACATTAAAATAATTTGTATAGGTTATTCAAAATAAATCTTTTTCTTTGAGGAAAGTACTTAGTTTGGCCGACGAATATACCAAAGGGTTTAATTATAAACCTTGCATGCAAATATATGGTTTCTATACATATAACTTACTAAAGTAACTATAAGTAACCAGTATTTTGTATTTATAATTTGCAAATATTTGCACACTGGTAGATTTGTTTATTAAAACATATTGTTTTCTCTCATTTTAATTCTAAAAATGTTTAATGTAACAATATAAGTGAATAATAAGAATATTAATTAGTATTATCCTACAGAAATTATTATTAAGGGTCTGCTCCAGTAAACCAGAAAGCAACCGGAAATGCAAGCGCCTCTCACTATATCCCTATCTAAACAGAGCAATTTCTTGTGGTGACATTGCCTCATTTCCAGCCATTTTATGTCTATCTTTTGCAATTGAGTGTTGAAAAAAAAACTGAATATTCTTTATAAAATTTCGGATCCGGCTAGGAAATTATTTTTCATTATTATTTTTTTATTGTGTTAGGAAAAAAATCATTGTACATTGTACTCACAAAATGACAATTACATAACCAATTTTTTTTTAAATGAAAATTGCAAGACGGATGCGTATTGTGACTGTGCTTAAAATGAGACGTTGCAAACAATTTTATGATAAAAAGTAAACGAAATAAATGGTTTGAAATTTAACATTCCTCTTATGGGATACAAATCCAAGATGGCCGCCACTACAGCAGACCCTTAAGATATAGTAAACAAAATATTATATCCTAAGAAAGCAGTAAATCATCAAGAAATTACTTTAAATTAATTACAAAAGGAAGATTTATGTTAAAGTAAACTAAAAAGATAAATTAATGTTTTATATTTAAGTTTTATTGTCAACTTATTCATAGCAGAAGTATTATACAAATCTCTGTAACTGTCTGTCGACTTGCATTTATTTATAAAGTTAAACTACAATTATTCATTCATTTCCGTATATTTGCAATATAAAATAATCTATATTAAGTCTTATTGCTACAGTTAAGTATAATGCAACCTTATTTCTATTCATACTTACTATATTTCATTTCGTGTTTAGTATCAACAACTTGTTCACTTTACAATATATTCCGAATTAATGTAAATTGGTTATTGTAGTACATTAATATTTATATTGAAGCAGCCAATCGACCAATTCAATTGGGGTTAATTAATTACATTAATTAAAATAAATTCAAATTCATAAGAACAAAAGATTAAAGCCAAAGGGTGACTAAAAAAGCCCAAAATTAAGATAAAAAAGTAGTTTCCAATGTGAACAGAGTCTTTATTAATAACTTTGAGGAATTAACTAAAATTGTGTTAGTTGAATACGTACAGACGATGACGTATGCGTTAGTGACCAGATCAAGCCAAAAACTTGCAGGATCTGACAGGCAGAGACTTGTCCAGTCTTGTCTAAGTATTGTTGAAATGAATTAACATTGAAAATATAGGGGTTTGTAATATTATTTAAAAAAAATTTTATTAATAGATGTATGTTGAAAGTAGAGTTAAATAAGCAAGGAGTAATAAAAATAATTTTATTTTTATAATTTGTTAAAACGTTATAGACAAAAATGTAAGCGTAAACAAATTGAATTTGCAGAATTTGAACAAAATCCAAAAACAAAGTAGAGTCATTTGTAGAGTTAAAAAGGGTTAAGAAAATAAAGTAATAAAAAATATAAAGTTATAAAGTTTAATAGCTAAAAAATTAAGTTTAAATTCATTCTTGGGCATAAAAGGGCCAATAACTCATAAAGTTCAAATGTAATAAATTATAAAAAATAGAATTTAATAGAGTCAATAATAGGGCATAATCAAGCCAAAGTTCAAAATAAATAAATATGTAGTTTTGTAAAAATAAAATAGATTAATAAAAAACTTTATTAATTCAAAATAAATACAAGGGAGAATAATAAAAGGTAAATATTGATAAAATAGGGTATATATATGTGTAATAAATTGTAATGTCATGTGGGATATGAAAAGAGCTTTAAAGGGGGGGAATGAAACATCGAAAACCAAACGAAGGCAATTAGAGAAACAAAAAGCTGAATAACTAAACAACCAAACAAGCTAATGAAAATCCAACGCTATATCAAGACCAACCGAAAACGATACAAGCAAGAAAAAATGGAAAATTTCAAATTTACGGGAAATAAATTTCAAAATTTAAACAAAACTAACGAAGTCCATAAATCAAGAATGAAGAGGAGTAGAAACGCCATTCGAATTCCAGAGAAACCAGAAAACGTCAACCTATCCATAGAAGTCAATAAAATCAAAATCCGACCACGCAAAAAGAAGTTATAGAGTTTGGATGAAATCAAAGCCAAAATTGCAAATCGACAGGTTCGTACAGGAATTCAAGACCAAAGCACCTAGAAGGAAGTTACGTCATAACAAGTACTACGTACAACAAAATAGAGCATATACCGTAATTCAATAAATTAAGATAATAATTAAATTAGGCCTAATCAACAGGAAATAAAGGCACCAAAATTCATCAAATAAATCAGGGAATATATTAAAACCAAAAAATATATTTCTAAAGCAAGAAATCAGAATTTCTTGTTACCTAGAGGAAGATGCTCGTTTGACAAGAAAAACGTTGAGGACAGAAGCGTGCATCCCCTCTAAAATCACTTTAGGACGAACTGCCAAGGATTAAACATCTGACCGAGCTCCGAGAGTATTTCGAAAAAGTTGAAGTGTGACGAGTTACGGTGTGCGTTACGTACTAGCTCCGGCCTAAAGAAAAGTTTGGTCGTGATAATTTCGGGAGAAGAATATCCATATAAACGGTATATCTTGCCAAAAGATACTACAATAGACCAGGAGAGGACAACTATAATAAAGTCCAGGGGAAGATAACTGTAAACCAAAGAAACCATTCTGGGGACCAAGGAGAACAAATTTAAAGTGCTTCAAACAAACAGAAGGATTACGCGTCGAACTTCTTGTGTTCTGTAAGTGGCAAACAATCATTGTTACTTATAATTTTAAATAAATCCCTTTTTTTCAAAATAATAAATAAATAAAATAAAATTAAATAAATAAATTTAAGTAGATTCTGGGAAAATTGAATAAAGTAAACTCGTTTAGTAAATTTCATTACTCACAATGGCAAATCGTCGTATGTACATAATAGAACCATTAATATAAAACTTTTTAATTAATAAATTAATTCATCACTTTGCTACTTTTCAATATACATAAATATAAGTTAAATATTAATAAAATTTCATTGTTTTTTGAAAATAATAATTTGTTGTTTCAAAATCAATGCATTTATGTATTTAATCAATAAATCGTTATGTGTTTTCAATACAAAATTTTGAATATATAATTTACGAATCCAATCAAAATAATCCTAAAACCATTCAGTGCTCTAGTGAAATTAAGTCAGCAGGTGAGTTATTCACGGATAACTACAAATTTAACTCCAAAGGGAACGATCCCGAGAAAGAGTCTAGAATTGAGCTAGTGTACTACACAAAAGACAAAAAAGGTCTTATTAATTTAAATTTAAAAAACTTAAGAATTGGAAACAAAAGGTTTTCCTTTTTTTTGCCCTCGCCAAACCTCTCAAATTGTTCTAACGGGGTAGTACTAGGGAACAACATCAAATAAGGCCTAAAAACACTTAAGTGTTATTTGATGAGGGAAAGTTTTAAAGTTAACAGAAAAGGTGGCTTACAAAGCCAATTAAATTCAACAAAAAAAGGTTGTACTTATTAAATCAGTAAAGCGGAGGGAGGTTTGCGCGTGGCAATATGTAAGGTCTAATGTAAACACCATCGTCCACGAGTTTGCAAAATGTTCCAATTTTGTTTAATCATTCATTGTTAACACGGTTAAAATATTATAACAATAGATATAATTAATTGGTTAAATTGTTTGCAAATTTAATTCAAGTAAGTATATTCCCTCTTATAATTGGTATTGTGGATTACATATTATTTTGTAGTCAAATAATATAATTGTGGATGTAATAGAGATATCTATTGATAACTTAAGCAGGAAACTAAATTATTATATTACTGCAGTAACTGTAGTTAACTTCTGACACGTGTAGTATCATTACAACTAGTTCCATTTAAACATTAGAATTTATTTATAAATTCTGATTCATTGATAAACTTAATTATGCTTATAATTATATAAATTAGAATTGCATTTATTAACTTTTGATATTTTCCATATATTAACATTTAAATAAATATATACATATTATTGTAAAGTGTTTAGATCAGTTAAATTATAATATAACGTCAGATATTTCAAAGTGGGTTTTTAAATAAAAGTATATTATTTATTTTGAGAAACGAATAGCAATCCATTGCATTTTTACATTGCTTGTTGCTCAAGATCTATTATATTAGATTCTGTTTCAGTGGAAGGTATTATAAGCAGTAAACAAAGATTTTTATATTTTGTATTAGAAATCACATATTTTAACTGCCATTATTTGATACAAAACAAAATATATTATAAAAATAAATAAATACATGGCATTTAGTACGTTTACCTTTCTCTTTATAAACAAACTCTGTTATATAATTCAGTTTTTACTGTTATTGAGGCGCGTAAAACCTATCGTTATTTGAATTATACCTTACGTCAAAAACTATGGTTTATATAACGAAATAATATGGTTTAAATTGAAATATGATTTTATAATTTTTTTAATATAAAACTAACTTAATAAAATATTTAACTACTTTTTTTAAGAAGAGCATACATTTGAAAATTTTAAATAATAGCAATTTATTAACAAACTTGAAGTAAAAGTAGTGATAGTTAAATATATTTTTATTATAAAAAGTTTCTGTTCAAACATGTTAATGATTATTATACATATATATGTTTTACAAACCTCCATTATATTTTAAGAGTATTTGGTAATAGAAATGTCTGAGTCACTATAAGGTTTTATTAGTGACTGATATTTATAAAAAAGTATGTAGCTACTAATATCTTTGTAGTAAAACATACAATAATTTTTATGTTTCAAATTGTTTTGGCAGTATGGTATTTTACGAAATTTAACATATAATGCTCATACAAACTACTTGTAACAATCTGTAACATCGATTCGATCAACGATAATTATTATAAAACACTTATATTATAGCCTTTAAAGTAAAACAATAAAATGCAAAATATTAAAACAGAACACGTCTTTAAATATAAGTGCTAACATTATACTAAAATTGTTTCTATTGCTTTTATAGATTATACTGTGAATATTTATTTAATAATATTGCCCCGTTATTAACATCTTATAAATTAGCTTGCTTAAATTTTTCGTGAGTTAAGGATTAATTATATTTCTGACATAAACGCTTTATGAAATATTATTAATAATATACACGCTGTACTTTCGGTAATATTAAAATATTGAAGAATGCCGAATCGAACTAAAAAACAAATTATTAATTGTTTAAATTTATTTGTTTATACTATTATTAACACGAATTTATTAACAGGTATTGTGACAATAGATTTACAATATTCAATTACATGCAATATTTATTTTAGTTTAATTTAAACATTGATGCGTTTATGAGAAAAGTTCCAGCATTTTAGATTAAGGGACTTACTACCAGGTAATGGTACAAATACAAAATAGTATAGTTTACAGCCTGACATAAATACATGAGTTTTATCTTCAGAAAAATGTAATTTTATTTTTGTTGCTGATTTGAATATTTTTAAACCTGGAATTATTGTCAGTTTGTATTTTGGATTGTTTTTCCTGTGAAACACATACAAAGTGAAAAATAGTCTCTTAAAATCTGTAGATTACAGTTAACGTACACTCATTCCGCAAAGTCTCCAGGGAAATCTGCAGTGGTTCCACAGCTATGAATATGTCTTTTATGTACCGCCTAACTTCCAAAACAAAAACCAACTTTTTTAATAATATGCTTCATACTTAATTTTTATTCAGATTCCTAAACCGAACGGATGAATAAGGTAAGATTACGCAGCTAAATATTCTTTAAAAATAATTTGAACATTGGTATCAATAATAAAGCTCAGGCCCACACTTATTAGGTAAAAACCATTTAGTTGTAATTTCAGTTCATTTATGTAAGAATTTTTAAAAGAAAATAATATATTTTGTTTGTATTAAAATGTAGATTATTGTTAATAAAGAAAATGTGTATTATGAAATCTTTATTTTAAAATCTGCTTTTCCCTGATCTAACATGTACTAAAGCAAACAAACCTAATATTATTACCTGTTTCTGAAACAGGAACACATTTTAAACTTGGACAAAACAATGATCATTGATAAAGCAAGATAATATATTTATTAACTTTATATAATCATTAATTTATCTTAATATATTTGAATATTGAGGAATCTTTCTTTAGTTTACTTAACATTGCAAACCAATTATTTATTATCTTTCGGGCGTCAAGAATATTTAAACAACTAATACAATACTTTCCTTGATACCTAAATAGTTAAAAGTTTTTATTGTTTTTCTATAAATGATCTATAAACAATAGTCATATCTATTATTACTGTCTAGAAAAGTAATACAAATATAATGTAAATATTTCCTTAAATATTAATTAACAAATCATTTCAATAAAGTAATAATGTATCATAACTGAGATGTAACTTTGATTGTGATTTTATAAGTGGTATATTTTATATTTGTTGTTACATCCAAAGGTTTGTATTAGCAACATCAAATAAAAACCTTGATTGCAATTGTATACGTAATATATTTTATATGTGTTGTTACATCCAAAGGTTTACATATTAAATTTCTTTAAATTATATTAAAATATCTTCTGAATCAGGAGGTATGTCTGTGCATATGTTTCAGAAAAGTTTTGTTGAATTCATCTACACAAAGCACAACACCTCAATGAGTGTTTTACACTGCCTTTTGAAAGCTTTACAGGAGTAATTAACCTTTTAAGAATCATTTCCTTTACATATACAAACAACCTCTGGAGATGTGGGGAATACCTTCTAGTTCTAAAACTCAAAAATTAATTTAAAATTACAAATTACGTACAAATGTATTGTTTTCTTCTTTTTTTTTTTTTTGTAATACTGATATTTACTTTTAGTGAAATTATGGTATATTAGTGTATTTATTAGAATTTATAATTTAAAGAGATTTATTAGATTGCTAATGCATTAGTTATTATTGTATATTATAGAAACTGTTTTTGTTAAACATTTTTTTTGTTTTTTACTACTGCAAATTTTGAATAGTTAATTTAGTTACAATACGCTAATTATATTCAATACCAACCTATTGTTTTTATAAAATAATTGCACAATATATATTAATTCTGAAAAGTACCTTATAAAGCTACAAAAAAAATGTTTCTGTCATTAATTCACTGTTTGCAATAACCTTTAAAACCCACTAGATAAAGCTACAATCGATATATTATGTCAAAGTGGCTGCAAAATAACCATATAAAGTTCGAAATTGTAAACATTATGAGCAGTCTTAGGCAGATGCATTGTAAATATGCAGTTTGATGATTGTGAAACTTAAAATCATAATTATTTAAAAAATAATACAGAAATGCGTTTCCTGGATTTACTTGGATTTATTATTATTGGACTTTATTAAATAATTGATGTAAAATAAAACTGATGCAACTCGAAAGGTTTGGTCTAAGTGTTGATTGATTGAATTTTAGTTGATGACCGACCTCATGTCCTCTCCAAAATTTCCCCGCCACACAGTTTTTCGTATTTTAATTCTCCTTTGATTGGACTATTTTAATTTTATATTGTTCTGATTGGCTTTCCAGTTTTACATATTTGACAGTATTTATCGCGTGTCTGCACTCGTTGATTCACACCGAATAACGCAAAGCAGTGTATTTGTCTCTTAAGTAATTTAAGCTGGTACATCCGTTGTAACTTCCTGTTGAAATAATATAACTTACAAATCTAGTGTGGCCTGTTTCTATAGATTCATTTATTGTAAATTTATCTCAATTTTATTTTATAATATATTATTATAATTATTTTGTTGTTGCTGAAGTTAAAATGTTAAAGACATTGGGTATTGGTCTTTCAGTATTGGTGTATACTTGCCAATACTTACAGGTACATTATTGGTATACATTCATAACAATTTAACAAGGGTAGATCCTGACCGAGTATGCGACTATCTAAAACCAGTTCCACTGTCTTACTAACCTTGGTGGGAGAGGGGAAAGCTTACACAAACGGCCGGTACAGTCCGAGTGCAAACAAAACAGTGCCAGCCAAAAATAATTTCGCCTTTATACAAATCACGTTAGAATACCATTCTAGATAAAAAAAAACTTAATTCGCTGTTTTGCAATAAAAGTATTTATGTTTTATTAATTTGTATGTTTTGGTAAAAATTTATTCTTTTGTCTTTATCATGATTATACAAATTTGTTATTATATTTCAGCAAGCCACAGTTTAATGTATATACATTTATATGAATATAAATGTATTGAATATTTTTTGTTATTTGCGTAACTTCTCTAAAAAGAAGTATAATTGTAATACACAATTGTTTTTATTTTGATTTTAAATTTACTTGCTGCTCTGTATAATTTTAATAAATTGTAATAACATAATAATAACTGTTCAAACGTTGTTAATCATTTCTATAACAGAGGAAATACTGCTTTCAAAAGGATATAATAAATGTATTACAAATAAACTCTTGTAAATATTTTCTAAATGAAAAATGCCCCTTTAACTATAATTGGAAAAATAAGTTAATATTTTAAAACATATTATTATTACTACTTCCATTAAAATAATTGGTATAGCGTTTATAAAATAAGTCTTTTTCTTTGAGATTTTATACGTGGTATATTTAATATATGTTGTTACATATTAAATTTCTTTAAATTATATTAAAATATCTTCTGAATCAGGAGGTATGTCTGTGCATGTGTATCAGAAAAGTTTTGATAAATTCATCTACACAAAGCACAACACCTCAATGAGTGTTTTACACCGCCTTTTGAAAGCTTTACAGGAGTAATTAACCCTTTGAGAATCATTTCCTTTACATATACAAACAGCCTCTGGAGATGTGGCGATTACCTTCTAGGACTAAAACTAAAAAATGAATTTAAAATTACAATTTACGTACAAATGTATTGTTTTCTTCTTTTTTTTTTTTTTTTTTGTAACACTGATATTTACTTTTAGTGAGATTATGGCATATTAGTGTATTTATTAGAATCTATAATTTAAACAGATTTATTAGATTGCTAATGCATTAGTTATAATTTTATATTATAGAAAATGTTTTTGTTAAACATTTTCTTGTTTTTTACTATTGCAAATTTTGAATAGTTAATGTAGTTACTATACGCTAATTACATTCAATACCAACCTATTGTTTTTT
>JAGFPH010005499.1:1540-16245 GCA_018207615.1 Philaenus spumarius | reverse complement strand
TAGTAGAACCTCGTTTGTGCTTTTTAGATTTATAATGACAGAAACTCCAAATATTTTTATTTGTAAAATAAGTATAACTTTGGCTTAGTTATATAATATATTAATATTTGTTTGTAAAATGAAAAACGTTAGTTATTATTTTATATTATATACATAGATTTTTTGAAAAAAAACCCTTAGATTTTGGTACAAATTTAACGGTGAAATTAAAGAAAAACTACATTGATGAGTACATACAATGAAAGAGAAAACCTTCAAGTTTATTTTATGTTAGTATACTTCAACGTGGATTCCATTGGTTGCCTCACACACGATGAGACTATATTACACTTCTGGCCAGTTATTCAGCAGTAACTGCAGTATTCAGCAGTAGGTGGCAGGTGTAACTGTCTCAATCGCCGCGATTATTCTTACCCTTAAATGGTTGATGTTACTGATCTTTTCAGAATAAACAACATTTTTAATGTAATTCTAAAATACACATTCAAGTGGGATTATGCCTGGCCTACTTGGTGGCCAACAGATTGGACCAGCTCTTCCTATTCTCCTTCCTGGAAAGTGAGAGTCCAAGGCCACGCTTTCGAGTGTATGAAATTATGGTTAGTTTATGCTGTATTGGGTTCACCACTATACTGACGTCTATAACTACCATGCACTGTTATAACAGATTTGCCAAAGCCAAATAACACAAGGTGTATCCATTGCACTGCACTGAACGCCTGAAGTGAGCTCTGGCGCCGTTATTCTCCAGGTAAAGCAGGCCGGCCAACTGCAGTTTAATTATTTCCTGATCTTATTTGAAAAAAAAACTTGGACAGTTCATGAATCAAATACCACAAACTAGAATAGGGTATATCACTTTGTAAATATTCTACGGCTAATTAAAACTAGGAAGTTCTTTTTCGGACACCCAGTATACTAAAGACAGTAACTAGTTTAAATTAGTATTGCTTTAAATTATAAGTGAATGATCCAATGAGATAAAGTTCGTAATATATAACATGTTTATATTATTGTAATAATAAATCGGGTTTTAGCATAAAGTCTTACTTATGAAATTATTATTATTATTATTATTTTTTCCGCTTACACACTTCCTCAGCAAGGGATATTTAATTAAATTACAAGTGAAAAAACAAGTGTTGGTTCGATAATTGCAGTAAAAACCGTACAAGTGAGATAACATCGACCAATATCGATAGATATCGGGGTAGCTCAGATGGTTAGAGCGTCAGGACGGAAACCTGAAGGTCCCGGGTTCAACTCCCGGTCTTGATCTATGTTTTTTCACTTGTAATTTAATTAATAATATAAAATTATGTAACAACTTTTAGTTTTTTTCATTCCGTGAGGTAGAAGGGCCAAATATCGAATAGTTAAGGATTAATCTAAATATATTTACATCGTAGTAATCAAAACAAGCTGAAATTATCATATTTAGTTAATTAGTTGGTAAAACCGTTATTCTACAATAGAAAATTAAAATTTTAACATTATTGAATAGTTATTCAGGAAAAATATATAAACTAAATATGATTAAAATATTGTTTATTATTTTAATGTAGTGGATGCATGATTCAAAATGTGATTATGAATAACGAGTTACCTAATTGTAACAATAACTGGATAAAACAAATTTATAAACACACCATAAACACTACTTCATGTTCACGTGCTAGATCGATAACATCGAAACGTCTGATGACGGTCGTGTGGCCAACAACAATCAAAACAAGTGTGACTTCTTTTATTGGTTTTACACATGTTATGAAACGACCAATCCACCAAAATGACCTTTTAGGTATCTTGCTTATGCTAACTTAATTACGACAAACATATGGTTCCTAATGGTATGACATAATCTTTCAAAGGAATATTAGCATTGGGGGAAGAAAATTGCCTGAGCGGTTATGCATATTATTAGGTCACAGGCCTTTCTTTTTAAACTGATGACAGCTTATACCTAATATTTGACTTAAACCTTTTTAGGACTATTACTTTTAGGCTTTTATGTTGAACTGTTGTAAACGTTAAAATCTTTAGCTGCTAAATATTTTTTTTCTTTCAAATTCGGGATTTAATGTTGTGAAGAACTTGCTAATGGTTTCGTTTGAAAAATCTTGTAATCTAGCAAAAGGCAATGGTCAAAGTTTTCTAAAGCTTAATTCAGAATATCGCTTATCTAAAGGCTAAGCAACTTTCTGTGTGCTGTTTTTTTTTTCTCATGAAAATGTGTTCACAATTGTCAGCTGAAAGGCCGTAGAATGAGCGCTTTAAAGTTAGAACGTAATCTAAAGATCTTCCTTAAGTTCAGTAAAATCAAGTAAAATATAAATTTTTTCAAACTGGTGTACCACATAGTCTTTTAAAATAGGCCCGGAACATTAAATATGTTTGATTCATTTAAAGCACTATTTCTCTATTCTTATCCCCTGTCACCGAATTTTTCATTTTTATATCGTCTCATTTCTAATGTAAAATATATATATATATATATATATATATAAAAAAAGAAATTAAAAATATATCATACAAAACGATATTATTAACAACTTAATGGGCGATATTATGCACTCTTTAACAAGGAGACGTCATGGTGGGCACTACTGACAAAACCGACTTCGCTATAGTTCATACCACCTCAGGATGATTCACAACCAGTCGACCTTACTAATTACCCTTACCCTTGGTCTATTGTGCGAGATTGGAGTTGGACACTCATCGTCGGCCTTTGTTGGTGGGTCATTTATTTATAATTTATTTAAAAATTATAGCCATAAAACATATATTTATTTCAATGTTTTGATTAGATTATGAAAAACAGTTCACATTTGGTTTTGTTTAAAAAATACAAAATATCCTTCGATTAAATACACTTATAAACGTTTGGTGAACTTCAATACACTTAGTTAAATAAACTGTAGTGTGCTTTTATCTTTAGTTTGTAATTTGTTGCTTTACAATCTAGCCTGTAAATAAAATTCTTCAGACCCTAGTCTAAGAAATCTAAGTAATGTATTCAAAGTGAAAGTTGCAGGAGAAACTTTACTCAGCTGGGGAAAAACACGTAAATACCTTTCTAACTTTCCTTTTCCACATTTCTTATTTAGATTTTTAAAGATAGAAATCCCTTTATTTCTTGTCAAAGAATAACTTATGTAAGTGTGAATTGATCTTGATTCATATAAACGACTATACAAACAATAATTACAAATGCAGTATTACTAAAATATTATACATATGAAATTATCACAACGCTATTTTAACAAAACATAATGTAAGACATTTTATTTAACTGATTATTATCAGGATTGCTTATTTAACGTTTTCATTTTTATATATTAAGGCATATCATTATGAATCTTGTTTTATAATTACAGGCCATATATACTTATAAATAAAAATAATTACGTGTGCTAAATTTTCTAAATTAAAACCCGTATATTTGCACAATTAGTAGTGTTTAATATTACAGTATATTTGATGTGTAACATGCATTTCTTCCACACTTCAAAACCAAAACTTTTTGAAATATTCACTGACCATTTTACTAAATAATGATAGTTAAAAACAATTGTTTGAGAATCAAAACAAACTGTGTATTATTACACAGTTTTTACACCATTTTAATGGACTATGTCTAGCACGATTTATATATGTGTACATATTTCTAGATAGTACTTCAACATGTTGATCTTCTAACAAGGTGATAACACGTTTTTTTCGATTAAAATATAAACAATAATATGCATAATATTTATATTTCAAAAAAATATGTATTTGTATACTAGGCCTATAACCATTTAAACATATTTATTAAATTAAATTTATTATTATTTTGTTTTTTATTTAAATTTTAAAGTTATATAACTGTATATTATATTTCTACGTTATTGTGTTTTTTAAATGGACATTTTCCTTTGAATCTAAATATCATATTTCATTGAATTTAATATAGATGAGCTATTTTAAGCTTTATTACACCCTGAGTTATAAAGCTATTTTAAAAATTATAAAATAACTTAAATGATGTAGGCCTATACCTTAAATATAAGTATATCCTATAATTGGTCTATACAACCTTTTTCTTATAGTAACAAGGTTGTCATTAAGTCTGCGAGTGCAAAATAAATAGAAAACTAGAAAATTAAGACTGACGATTTTCGGTTATTATCTGCAGTAAATTTGTTTTGACTCTCTCTATTTGTATTTTAATTTTGGAAAATTTTCCTAGAATAATAAGAAATAAGTTACATTCTATTAATAGCAATTTAATGCAATTACAGCTTATTGCATCAGGACTAAACAATTAAGTATGGTAATAATTGTATCTATGGTTGACTTTTTGGAGCAAGATTTTAATTAAGTAGCTGATGTATTTATGAAATTAATGTTTTCAATACAATGAGGATCAAGTGTAAGTTAATTAGGTTCAAACATGCGTAAACAGTAATTAACCTGTATAACACAATTGTTAATTATAGTGCAGGTAATATGATCCAAAATAAAGCTATTGTTAGAATTAATGCATTCATGTAAGATCTCTTTCAAATGTTCATTAATCATAAAAAAATTATAAAAAAATCTATCAATTTCTCCCCTTAAGTGGTCGAAAAGGTACAAGAAACGGGTTTTGTGCTTTAGCTGGTAATTGTGCTTTATTAATTGCATAAGTTCTGTCTTTTTCTTACATCCATTTTCAAAGTTATCAATCGATTGTCTGAAATTAACTCTTATCCTTTACCTTTTATTCTTTAAATAATTACCAAAAACCTATGGCAGAATCAATTTTTTTTTAATACAATTATGTGGTTTACCATGTAGAACTTCATTGTCTTTGCTTGTTTACTCTTTTCCTCATATTTCTTCACATATTACTTGGGAATCTATCATATAAGTTACACATTTTCTTTTTAAGTAACGAAAAGTAATCTCACAGTAGCCTATTAATAACAAGACCTGTTGCCTAGGATTTCATACATCATAACCTGTATACTAAGGATATTAAAAATTCCAAATGCTTTTAGAAATTTTGATCGGAAAGGTAACCTGTTACTCTTCATCAAAGGTATCCTTATATTTTAACATTATTTTGAAAAATGACTTAAATTACTTAAAAGTTTAGCGTCCAATTGTTATAACTGCATCGATACATCTTCTGAGTTATTAAAGAAACAATCAACGCCATGTACTTAATGTGATTCGTTAACTATTATTTAATCGCCTTCTCTCAAGAAAGGTGTGTCGCAACCAATAGCGTCATCTGCTCAAGCAAAGTTTCACTTTTATTTCTTTATTATTCCTCTTGAACTGTTAATTTGTACTACATGGAGTTTCAATCTAAATAATACTGTAGACAGAAAATTGCTCTGCAAGGGCCCAACCTTTACGCAAAATTATTTTTTTCAACTATTTACAAAATATTGTTGTTAAAAACCAATCGCTTTATTTTAAAATGTAACTGGAAAGTAAAAATTATGAAGTAAATAACTATTAAAAACCTGTCTACAAACTTGTAGGGCTACGTATCTTCTTGCAACCTTAGACTATATAATGTACTACTCACTAAGGATATTTCAGACACACATTACCGTGCATATGACCTAAACTATTAAATAAAATATGATAAATGGATTTATATTGAGAAACGAAACAATTTTAATAATTTTTAAATCCAAAATAAAAATACTATATTAATCGCTAAATCAGAATTTATCTTTTGAGTAGTATTAGTTAATTTTATGGTTATTAAAATTTTTCTTAATTTTTAGTTACACATATATTTATGTTAATCTAGATTCTTTTTTGCCAATAAATTATTTTAAATTACTCTTTAATTTGAACATTGTATTATCTGTATCTAAGTCACAAATTAAAGTAAAAATTATATATTTACCTTTGTATATCAGTCGTGTGATTCGTATTTATATTCTGGTTACGCGTTTCGGAATCTATTTTCCATGATCGGGCTTCTTTAAAGGTCAGGTGGTCACGAATTACATTAAAAACATTGAGTAGTTAGTTGGTCAACCTTCTAACGGTGCACCGATTCCTCGCGGCAACATATTTTTGTTGAATATTATGTGTCGTTTGTGTTTGTGAAGTGTTTTTAATGTAATTCATGACGACCTGACATTCAGAGAAGCCCGATGATGGAACATAGATTCCGAAACGCGTAGCCAGAATATAAATACGAAGTCACATGACGGATATACCAAGGTAAATATATAATTTTAACTACTCTTTAATGTAAACCGATTTCAAATTCAACAGTTCGTTGTACTAATTTTAAAGTATAACTAACTTACTTTATTGTAAATACCTTACGTAATTTTATGCCTACAATTATATAACAAAATCCTAATTGATTTTATTTATGATTAATAAACTAAGAGGATCTCTAAAAAAATAACTGCCATAGCCTGGCCCGTTGCCACTAAGTCGGCTTATTTTCTTTTTCATAGAGCTTCTCTCTGAGTTGGGAAGGGACCAAGTAAATGCCAAGAGCAAGTTTAACTTAAACTTATTGTTAAAATAGGATGAACATACATTTTCAAATGATTATTTACCAAGTAGAAATGAAACATGCAAACGTAATATATAACTTAAAATTAAGTATTCTTATTATAGTAACAATAGGATTTTAATGTAATTATATCAATATTATTATATTTTATAAAAAGTACTTTTTGTCCCAAAAAACTTCAGTTATTATCGTATATCAAGGGAATTTTTAAGAACATGGCCGCCATGAATGTAAACATACTGTGATTAAATACTTTATTATTCAGATACGAAAAGTATTAATTTTTTAATTGGGATTTAAATAGGATGAAGTGGGATTTACTCTACCTACAAACTAGTTTCTATAATCTCATAAAGTCAGCAACAAATTCTGCAGTTGTCTCTTTCATTGGAATCTTGGAAATAAAATAATTGATGATATTTGTTTATCAAATCATTTATTTACACCTTAATACTACTTAAAAAATGTTATTAAAATATATTTCAAATATTAATTATTTACGATAGTGAATTCGATCCAAAATATTCTCTAAAATTAATAAAACTACTTCATTTAAATGTTTAACTACTTCTTTCTTTCTCCTTAAGTAATTTTATGTAGTTAAATTGTTTTGTAAATACAATTGAAGGGCATTGTGTAGACTTTTCTATAACGTGTTATATTAATAAGTAAGTAAACTAAAGATAATTACACAATACAAGACACATTTTAAATTCGATCTAAAAGTAAAATAAACGGTCGTATTGTATGGGTCAAAGTATGAACTAAAAGGATCAGCATATTTTAAAATTAAAATGAATCTTTAGACTAAAATTTACCAGAATTTAAATACAAAGAACTCCTTTTAGTCTTGCAAAAATTTCAGTGCCTGCTACTAGTTGAAGAGAGAACATAGACTTTATCAATATTTCTTACTTATCGGCCGCCACCGCAAATCAAGTCGTTTCTCAAAAACGTTGAAACCATTTTTGAATAACAACTTCAGATCTTATATTATTTTTTAGTTATTAAAACCAGGATAGAGAATTTTGGTTAGACAAGACAAAAGTAATGATTAGTTTGTCACTAAATTGTTATGTTTTGAATATATCCAAATTTGAGAATTGTATACACGTTGTTTTCAAAATGATATTACAAAATTAAGCATAAAACAAACTTTGCTATATAAAACAACTTGTGTAATTGAAGCTAAATCATTCTGTATTTTAGCAATGTTCTTATATATAAACCTAAAGTAAGTCAAAGTAATTAACTTTAAAGCTAGAACTAACTAAAGCAAGTCTCTAAAAGAGAAAACTAAAAAATGTTCCTAGTCTGTGAAAAAACCTTTTTTATTTATAAACTTATCTGTAACATAAAAACATGCTTAATTTACTGTAAAATACAAATTGTACCTGCAAAATTTTCCAGATTTTAGTAATGCTTTAATAAGTTTAACACTTTATTGATTAATAAACCAACTAATATATTTTTTAAAGTTGTATAAATTATGGTAACAAACATAAATATGAACAAGTTTTCGCCACCAACAACTGAAAAAAACTTTTGTAAAAAGTTTAAGAAAATAAAATAAATAAAAAGAATAAGCAAACAATACATTTAAATTCATAATTTATAAATGTGAAAATTTCTAATTTACATTATGTTCTTAAGTTTGTATCATACCATTCACCGAACTTGTATGTGCTTTCTTGTCTTTTATAGATCGTTGGCAATGTGTATAGTACGGTATTTAAGTACATCGATGCCAGAATGTGACGGTAGCCTATATCCACACTTAGAGACTTACAATAAATAAATAACATTTTATAAATAATAATTTTCAATAGAATTTTTAGTGTAAAACATGCTTGTATAAGATACAAATATATACATGTAAATTGTTTTTGTGAAGCTTTTAATTCTTCGAGTAAGTCAGTAATTTAGCATTATTCTATTTATAAAACTAATACATTATACTTTACTGACCTAAAAAATACTTATTTTTAAAGCTTTAAATGCATTAACTTTGAAATAAAATTTCAAACCATATGCACCGAACCAATATCATGTGTGCGTGCATTCATCCTAATCTGTATCACTAGCATTTCAGCGCTGATCACTGATCACAATTTTTATAACAATAAAAATTCATAAACAAAAATGGGAAAAGGGTATCATATTTATATAAATCATAGTCTTATAAAAATGATTGATTAGTATAAATAGTCATCCTTTTTCTCTTAGTACAATAATTTTACCATAGTTATCTTGGCCAAATCCTATTGACATACATTTCAGTGATCTTTATGCTATGAGGTGGAAGTCATTTTTAGTCTTGCAATTTTCAAGTATCGAATTTGTTATATACAGAAATAATAAGTTGTTTAAACAATATACAATTAAATAAATAACTATATTCAGAATCATACAAGTTGATAAACATTTGTGCACATAAATAAAACAACAGATGTTAACAGTTCAATTAATTCAAATACATTATTTTCTTATCAAGGTTAAAAAATACAGAGAAAAATCTGTTTGTCAACCGTAATTCTGTAAAACCGTAGATTGAAAAACACTCTAAAGTAAGTAGAGAAAAAGTATTAAAATCTAGTAATATAAATGGCGAACTAATTGCCTTATTAAACATCCAGGAAAATATAAAAAAGGTAAGTATATTAGTTTGTAAAAATGTTCCTCAAAATGAATTCCACGATTCGAATCGAAAAGAATTACTGAATGTATCAAAGACAAAAATTTTGCAATTCAGTCTTTGATAACATAAAGTGTTACGGATCTAACAATAGAAAATGTACATTCCCAGTATGTAGTGACCAACCCTTTTAAACCTATCAATCCCCATTTTAACCTGTAGAGCTGTTTTACGATGTCTTACCCGATTAAATATCTTTTTGGATCGTGAATAATGATTTTAACCATTTATTTTTTACCATACCGCATCCATTAAGGAGTAAAAAATAGATAAGTAAATCGTACCAGAGAACAAAGGGTATTAGGTAGGGTGATATCTGATAACAGGAAAAATTAAAACTTACATAGACTCCGGTACAGCCCACTGTAGCAAATGAGGTGGCTTTGGTGATAGTACTAAAGTCTTTAGTAAAGACTTACGACTGCTGTGCATCAGCAAATCTCAACATGCTTATAATGTGTGAAAGTGCACAACTATGTTCCATTTTGATGGAAATGATTAATATAAACCAACTTCGTTATTACTAACCGACCACCAATTAGTATTTTGGGATGAAATCACAATCGTACAAATTTGTACGATTAAATTGTTGATTAAAGGATCAGAATAGGAATTTAAAAAAAAATAAGAAATGACGGATATCCGTTTGGAGTTGTCACCGAATCTATCGTCAAAGGAAAACCAAGCATCGACGAGGTCTAAGCATCTTTCAAGTCATCTGATTAACAAATCAAAATCCAATATACTTTATTTGATAAGTAAAACTTTTCGTATTGGTGATTTGCAGCTAAATTATAACATTGGTTAGATTTGTAATCGATATACGTTATATAGGCCTACTGTTTTAAACCAAATCAAAATACGCTATGTATGTTGTACAACCACTTCAAACTTTATCAACTCCATTTGACCTAATATAAATTTATAAGTACTATTGATTGCTCCCTTTGGTTAGTCGAGAGAACGACAGTCACACCTGCCAACGAGGCAGCAACGAATATAAACAACGTCCTATTTGAGGATCTCTCAATAGAAGTTATGGTATACAAATCGTTTAGTCTGTTAAACCAGTTAATTAGAAGACATATTTAATATTCTATAGAGTTCATAAATTCTCTAAATCCACCAGGAATGCCTCCGCACAGCATACGTCTCAATATACAAACCACGCCGAATCGAAACCTCCTTTTGTGCAATGGTACCAAACTTCAGGAGAGGACGTTGTACAAGCATGCGAAGAGCAACAATTAATTAACACAGGTATATATCTAGGGCAAACGTATTTTATTCCTCAAATTACCTAGTAAAAACAGGTTATACATTTAAATTTGAATAGCTGTAATTTCAAATTGAGATATGTTCCGTTATACCAATAATTAACAATGCACAAAAGTTTTGAAGTAGAACTGTTCTGCTCCAGAATCAACTTAACTTGAAACTTATTTAAACTACAGCACGTGGGACTAATATTGTCTACAAAGAAATTATTTTGTGATGATTATGTTTAATAATTAACTCGGTTACGTAACTTTACAGTCCATTAAAGGAGCTGTAAAATTCTGTAAAGGTGCGTAATCTACATCATTATTAAATATTCAAGATCCTGTTGCTAAAATCTCAAAAATGAATAGATTATGTTTAATTTGTAATAACTTAGCCTATAATAATTATTCTGGTAGATAGGGTCAAATGTTAGACGGTTGGACAAGAATATCTGCCATTTATGAATAACTTTGTTATGATTAAGTTTATTATGGCAAAATAGCTTATTCAGAACTTACTTATGATCAATAAACGGTACCGGGAACTTGCACGTACTTTCTCACAAACATATTTAAATTATTAAACAGATTCACTGTGACTTCATAATAATAGGTGGGGTAGGAGAGGTGATTTATTAAAGTAGGAGATTAACTAATAAATATTATTATTATTATCTAGAGAGAAAACTATTCGATCTATTTCGAAGAAATTTGCACCAAACACGTTAGTTAGGGCTGTACACATGTAAACAAATTTTTGATGAAAAACAACCTCCTTTATGGCCAAAAAATACCACAAATCAGTTATTATTATTATTATTAGCTAAACGAAAATTTTTAGAAAGATCAGTTTTTTGCATATGGTAGGGTAACTTAAAGGCTACAAAAATAAGCCAAATTTTATCAAAATCGTTATAGCCGTTTTTTTATTAAAAAAATGATTACAGATTTTTTGGGGTTTTATTTTTCCAAAAAGGGGGTTCTTTTTCAAAAATGTTCGAAATCGTATTTCGTGCATCTACACAGGCCTACTTGACATGTCTGGTGCAATTTTGTTTGAAATCGATCGAATAGTTTTTGCTCTAGCTTTGTATACATATAGACACACATACATACAGACATTTTGTAAAAACCACTTTTTTGGAATCAGGGGATCCAAAAAGGGATATTTCCACAAAAATCTCAACATCGATTTTTTTGCGATCAATATACTTTCTCTGTAAGTGAGAAAGTAAAATTGTATAAACAAAATTTAAAAAAAAATTTGCTTAAAACTATTGCCTAGATTTAGGTTACCAGAAAAGTTAAACATTTCTTTAATAAAGCACAGGTACTTAAAGCTGTTTGATGTATACTTCGCTTGACCTAGAAGAAGGTATAATAGTAGTAGAAAATACTTAGTTATACTTTTTATAAATTTTGATTGTTAAGGTAAATAATACTAGTTTGTAATTTAAACCAAGAAATATGTTTGTAATTTTTTGCACAACATAATGAATTTGTATGAAACTTTCTATGTTAACAAATACGTTTATGAATATAACATTTGGATACTTTAAAATACTTTTACTAATTTTAAAATAAAATATGGATATAGAGTTGATTAAAATTTCAAGTTAAATTGTGCTTCCTATATTTTCTACCAAGAGAACGTTTTAAAGGATAATAAATGGGCATGTCCAAAGCATTCCTGGAACAGACGTTTATTTCTAAAGCTCCATAGTTAATGTGTCTTTTTATGTGACTAACATAACTTCGCGTTAATTTGTTCTTCTCCTAAAAGGTACATCTGTAATATACTCATATATTATAATTTTCTAGGCACATGCTTTGATTATTTTAATCTTGACTGTTCCTAATTTTCTCAATAAATTAATGTAATAAAAGTTTTAAAGTACCTCAATAGTTTTGTTAATTTTAGTTTATTTTTGAAAATAACACACCTAATCTGAGTATAAAAGGAATTTTACGAAAGTCTTTTTGGCTTCGGTTATATGCAGTATATTCATGTATATTATGATGAAAAGGTAAAATTAACCCCAAAAACAAGGTTGACTTACGAATGAAAATTGCAGTATTGATCGGTATCACTAACGGAATGTATATACATTTCCAAATAATTTATATTTGTTTGTTCAATTTTCATTTATATATGTTTATACTTTTCAGTATATTATATGTTTAAATTTCAAGTTTTTAGAATTACTTTACAAGAATTTGAATGTAAAATTCTCGCAAATAATCAGAAAATTTTATAAAACTTTCAAGTGCCTTGTTATGGCACCTGCATATATCTTGTCATTAAAATATATCATTATCTACGAAACAAAAATTGTATGATTCTGTGTGATTAATGTTACAAAATAAAATGTGGAAAAAACATTAAAAATATATATATATATATTCTCCCCGTACACTATTTTACAGTTATCGGAATTTATATTTCGTTTAAACATAACTATTATGTATCGAAGAGCAGTTTTGTTTAAAAATCATAAGCCTAAGTTAAGTGTTTAATCCTTACTTAATGATTTAAAGTACAAAATAAATCACATGTTTGTTAAAATATTATTATTTTAATTACTTTCGAAATGGGTTAAATAGAAAGAGTATTTATTGATTCTCATTTTTTTAACCCCGAAATTTTTTAATAATTTACATAAGCTACTATTGTTCTTAAAAGTTTCAAATTTAATTAGAAATAATTATTTATGCAGCCTTTGCTTACAGTGTTAAAAATTTTAGGAGTATTTTTGGTTGAATAATAATACTATCTAGAATGTCTTAAGCATAATTATTTATAAATAGGTTAGAAACAAAAAGTCGTTGTATATGTAAAACTTTTAGGTTCAGTTATGTTTAATAAATGTAAATTCCTTGTTTTGTGTTCTGCTCATAGTCCAGCAACTTATTTCTTAGTCGGTTACGATCGTTTCTGCTATTTCATTCAGTCTTTCTAGAAGCGATTTTAATTTGCATTTGTATAAATGCGCGTCAAATTTTAAATAAAAACATTACACAACACATAAACACATATTACAACACATAAACCATAAAATAAAACATTTTGGACACATGGAACTGTTGATAATTCTAAAAAACATTTCTTGATGTAAATCACTCATGTGTTTTCTTACTAATTATCTATTCACTGTAGAGTTATTTACAATTAAATGGCAAAAAGTAAACAATACGTTCAATTAGCTTTTTAATCTTATGTAATCTTATTTAACGTAGTAATTACAAAATAACAAATAACATTTTAATTTTAATTTTGCTTTTTGTATAAGTTTTATGTCGACTGTCCACTCATATTACATTTTATACATGTATTGCTAGGTAACATTTATCCATTGTTAATTTAATCCTTAAATATCTATTTGTTTTCCTGTAAAAAGGTCCCTTATTCGTCTTTTGCGTAGATTGCGTTGTTTTGTTGAAAAGTTTCTTCCTGTATTAAACAGTTTTTAAATCTTATTCCAGAGATGAATACAAAAATGTGTCTACAAATTAAATAAACAATGTGCAGACAGTGAACACTATTAATGAAATATGGTCAATATTTAAATGAGATTCAGTTAGAAAACACACAAAAAACTGTTTTTTTTTGTCAATCAAACTTGCTGATAACCGAAATATATGGTCTAAATATTCCCTCTTTAAAAATAATTAAATCGTCTGATAGACCAGTCGGTATAGGTTACAACTACCAGTAATTTGCAATACGGCTGAATTTTTTTTATAAGTACATTAAAGTATGTAGATTAACATAAAAAAAAGTTTACCAGTCTATCGATTTCCCAAAGTCGAAAAAAAAATCGATTATCATTTTTTTCGATTATCCATAATATTTCGAGCTGAAATTAAGATAAAGGAAAATAAAAAATACCACCGTGTAGGAGAGGTATTTTTCAACAAAAAAGGTCATATGTATTTATTTCTAAGAGTCGATTTCAATTATCGATTTTAGGAGTACCGGACCCATAAACTAATTTCAATCTATTCCAGTTTCGTCAATTTTTGGAATATCAACACCAAATTTGTTTTACAAGTTGAGTACACCAGTATAAATATTCTTAGTATGTATGAACGATTTTTTTCTTGTTATTTTTAAAAACGAGGCGCTTGAAAATAGTCTTCTGTTTTACCTATCTCGTTTTAACTATAACACTTTTGGATTCAACGACTCCATTTTCGACATTTTTGAACATATCGATTTAAA
>JAGFPH010005498.1:72381-95739 GCA_018207615.1 Philaenus spumarius | reverse complement strand
TGTGTAATTTAATTTTAATGTATGACGACCTCGATTGAGTAATTTTGTGTCTGATGATGGGATAAAAGTCCCGAAACGCGTCATTAACGAACATAAAGAAGAGGTCACGTGACGGAAGAAAAGAAGGTAAGAAACTTTATTTTTAATAAATCAGTGACCTGGATACTGAAAATGAATTCATTAAACAATGTATTGTTGCCATGTAATGTTTGCGGTTATTCTCGGTTGAAAGCAATAACATAAGGTCAGAATAAATCAACGAAGACAAGATAAACTTTTCCTTAAAAATCAACCCCTATAAATTCTTAGAATTAAGGAAGATTTATTTATATTAAAATCACGTGATTCCAATAATTTAGTTAGCGCCATAAACGTAAACTATGTTGTCATTGTACTTCAGGAATGTTACTGAGAAACGTTAGGTTATTTTGAAAAAATATATATAACATTTTTTATTAATATTATTAATCACAGTGTGATGAAAAGTATCGTTCATCACAAGGGCCAAAAGTGGCTTTTCAATCCTCGCTCGTTAAACTTGAGCTCGTATCGAAAAGCGCCACTTTCGGTCCTAGTGATGAAATATACTCTATCGAAATACTTAACATTGCTATGAGTTCATTTTTCTAATTAAGGTTTTTAAAAACTTAAACACAATGTCTCTCATTATTTTAATAATATACAATCGAAACTAATTATTAAAATAAATTGTTTCAATAAGTAAATGTTTCAGATAGTACGACGTAGGGTCCGTTTAGCACTGTCGTATTATACCCACGCGTTGAAGCTATAAGCCCAGATCTGCACAAATCTGACAAGTACAAAGGGTATTCATCAACGGCTCCCGAGGGTAGTAATAGAAACAGGAATAGAGATTATTGCAATTCCTGTATGTCCGGCAGGATATTCGCTTTAATATATCAACTAATTAAAATGTTTAACATGTATTTATTTAAAATTTATTGTAATCAGTTTCCACTGTTATATCATCTTGTATAACTAAACAAAACAATGTAAGTAATCCGACCACGCAGCTGAACCGCTGACGTGAGTTGAGCAAATTTCCAAAATTAAGTTTATAGGCCTATGTTTTAAAGTTTCAACCAAGAATTTGGGAAATAGGTCTATGCAAGACGGTGCTGAATAGCTGCAAAATGGTTCGCACTCCATTCCGCATATTTAGGGGTATCTTCAATACACAATGCATTACGTGCTTCGCACGCAAACCCCCGTATCGGGAGTATCTTCAATACACAATGCATTGCGTGCTTCGCACGCCAACTCCCGTATTGGGAGTATCTTCAACGCACAAAGCTAACATGCTTCGCACGCCAATCCCACGGTAGAATCCACCGCATGGCTTTGAACCGGGTACTTCTATAGTATTTTACTTTTCCATCGATTTTGAGGGAACCAAACGAGCTATAAGGTCGCGTAAAAAAACAAAATGTGCAGAATAACGTCCCACATTTATATTTGTAGAAAAACTGTAAAAAAACATTCATTCTCGTATAAAAAATCTACAAAAATAGTTACTTTCAGTCAAAAAACGTGCTTCCCATTGTTGGATTTTTTTGGCTAACGAACCCAAATTTGAACGGAATCGAACTTAAAATGCGGCCGTTAGAGTGCGAATACATATAATACATATATGATTTTTAGTGACACCCCAAAACGTGTTCTGGGGAATGGTCCCCATAGGACCATCGGACGTGTTCGGGTCATGGGATCGGTGCTCATTTACTACTCCCAACCTTGGGTCTTGCCATAAGGGCCACTGCAATAGCTTATTTTTCCTTAGTAAATTTCGCTAATAATTCAATAACGCAGCCGAACCGCTGACTTGAGTTTAGCAAATTCCCAAATTTGAGTACGAATACATTTTTTAGTAGAATTTGTTTCCACTTCAGCCTCCAGCCTGGATCATGCGCTGACTTCGACCTTGCGGGCTCGGATTATCGATTACGCTAAGCGATTGTGCTGCGTCAGATTGTGCACTGTTTCGCTTCGCACGAAGAGGACAAAACTCGATTCCGTCGGCTTCAGAACAGAAGCCGCTCCACTTCGGTTTTAACAGGGTACCTTTAATTATATTTTAATTATATTATCGATTTCCGGGAAACCGGACGGGATGAAAGGTCGTTTAAAAGAAACAAAACGTGCAAAATAATCGTCAATATTTTTTTTTTTTTTAAATGAAATCCCAAAAACGTTTTATTCTAGTACGAAAAAATCTCGAAATATTTTTATTTCTAGTACTGTAAAAAAATTTTCCTACGCTTATTGGATTTTATTGGCTCGTCCGAACGACTTACAAAACGAAAGTATGTACGTAATTATATATAATGGTAGACGAGCCTTAACCATATCGTTCTTTTTACAATAACTATTTTAGTCCCCCTTGATTTTAGTACTACTATATGCAATAAACTATAAATTAAACAAGTTTTGCAACACAAATTGTTGCGTAATAATTTAAGGAATTCAGACTAAAGGCAAATTTGTTAATACTCATACAAAAAAAATTTAAATTTATCTCTACTAATGTAATAATAACCTCCAAGCTTACACGGAAAGGAAGGTTAGTTGGGATTAGCTTAATTACTTTCCAGAACTGTCTACAATACATTCCACCCCTGACGTAACACCGCTTGGACTGAGCTTTGGTAACCAAGTTGGTAGTAAAATTCTACGCGAATAAATATAATCCTCAAAGTATGATTTTGTTAGTTTTTTATGTTTCCAGTTGCAATATAGTATGAAACTACCTATGTGAACATAAAAACAATTACCTGGATTTTCGTCATGCAACCTATTTTGTAGTTTACACTACGCGTTTCGAGGACAGGTTCTCATCTTCAGGTGATGAAATAAGTCACATGTGAGCACGTTGAATAAAAATAAAAAGTACGAACACACACACAAATTACAACGTAAAACATCTCACTGCTCATTGGAATAAAATGTTGTTTATGTACATTAAAAAATCACAAAACACTGAACTACTGTATAAAAATGTTACGGCGTTGGTGCATTAGACTTAATGTACATGGTGTCTCGCAAGTACAGTGCCAAACTTTGGGAAGTGGTTATATTGGTCAAAATAAAGAGAAAATCAAGAATAATATTTTCCACCATTTTCCCCCTTTTTTCAACAAAATAATTGATATCTAGATAACGGTTTGACCGATTGAGTTCATACTTCGCACGAAGAACCTGATATTTCGCATGAACCTAAAACTGATCTATTTAATAAAAATAAAAAATTATATCCAACCATGCGTTTCAAAATAGCGGCCGTTTGAAAATGCCAAAGTTAAATTTTCCAAAATCTGTACATTTTAACAACAAAATTTCAATATACCTTTTTTGTAACCCTTTTAATTCCCCATCGGATAGTTTACTGTCAAAACTGCCTGATGAAACCCAATAGTTAAGTTAAAGATAATAACAGCATATTTTACTATGTACATACAATATTGTTGTGTTTACTGTGTTGGTATAGGATGTAGGATTGAACAAACCAATTATTACACATAACTTAACTATTATCCTTCTTCCGATTGTTAATCCCTAATTAATGTGTATTCCGATGTTGTGTGTACCTATAAATCTAAGTTATGACTCCGTTACTTATCTGATTTTTATTTTAAAAGGTAATTTAATGTAATCTTGTTGAACAGTATACTTCGTCAGGAAACAGAAGCAAAACCACTGTTGACCTTTTTCAATTCAAATCTACGTAAACATTTTTATCAATTAATCTTGTAAATGTATTTCACTTACAGACTATAATAAAATTCCTTCGAAATAAAAATAAATCGTCGACGCAGCTCAATAGGCCTAAGTGTATATGTTTAAGGTTTCAAACAACTATTTGGTAAATTTGTATGAATAGCTGCCTGCGTGCACGATATATATTATTAGAATTAGTTTGCACCCAGGCCTCCATCCTCGGGTCACGCGTTGCTCCGTTCCGTTATCAGCGGAAAACCTCAGCGTTATCAGCGCTTTGCTAGTTAGCGCCTCGATCTTGCGGATCATGGACTGGTTCACTTCGCTTACAGAAGCCGTCGGCCTCGGGTCGAAATATGATCCCATGGTAAATTTCCAAACGTGGATTTTAACTGGGCATAATTTATGGTATTTTACGTTTTGATTGATTTCGGAGGGACCAGATTGACTATAGGATCGTGAAAAAACCAAAATGTGCAGAATAATCTCCTACATTTAATTGTTTAGGTAAACCCCAAAAAAGTTTAATTTAAAAAGATTTACTTCGGGTCAAGAAATGTTCTACGGTCGATGGAATTTTTTTGCTAACGAACTCGTTGGTAGACAGTTAGAAAACGTATGCACCAAATTTGGACCAAATCGGACCATTAGATTGCGAACACATATACATATATATATACAATTTTTAATGGTACCTAAAAACGTGTTTTTGTTGCCATGATCGGTGCCCCACTCCCGACCTTAGGTCTCGCTATAAGATCACTACAAATAGCTCATCTTTCCTATAGAAATTTGCTAATAAATGAATTTCCTGTAAAAATTTGTTTTCATAAAAACATTTATTTTTGCTGCCCGTTTCGTTTGCCATTATTAAAAGCATTAGGGCAGACTCACGGCCGTAGCCAGGGGGGGGTTGGTTGGTTAGGGGGTCAAAACACCCCCGAAATCCCGAAATTTAGTAGTAAAAAGGAATACTAGGTTTAAAACGTGCAAGTTAAATTATAAAATAGACACCACAACAGAGGATCCAGCAATATATTTTACAGCTTTGTGCATTGCATATGCATAAAAATTGATATTTAGATTTGCTAGATTAAACTACAACGTACACATGGATGCAGTAGGTTACCGCCTTACTCTCTTGTAAGCTTGATCTGATCTATTAAATAGGAAAACTATGTAGTTTCAACAAAAATACTTTACTCTAACAAAACAAAATCATACACCATCCTTACATCCTACAATATTTTACATGGGTAACTATATCAAAATTTTAAAAATAAGCATTGAAATTGGTGTTTAACACGTTCACTGCTACGCAAATTTCGTATTTCCTATGCTAGGAGCTGACCTTTTATTTTTGTACTTATAGCCTAAATGAGTAAAAATTACTATATTTTTTATTTTTTAACCTTTCTACGTAATAATCACCAACATTTTAAATCGGACGCACATGTGCGTCCGTAGCACATAGGCTTCAAATTGGCGTGCGAAACACGCAATGCTCTATGTATTGAAAATTCTCCCAATACAAAGGTTGGCGTGCGAAGCACGCAATTCATTATGTATTTAAAATACTCCCAATATAGAGGTTGGCGTCGGCCGCTTCTCATAGTGTTCAGTGTCAAGCTCACATGTGCGTCCTTAGCAGTGAACGTGTTAAAAGGGTTTAAATTCAAATCCCCGGTCCTGACATGGCCGCCCCCCCTGAAAATTTTCCTAGCCACGGCCTTTGGCCCACTTATATGTTAGTAACACTATAAAGAAATAGTTGGGTCTTACACTGGGTAAAAATAGTGTTTATATATAAACCCTTATATCTGATAATACTAAAGTAGGTCAAATAAGCCTGGGATTAATGAAGGATGAAGAGTTTAATAACAGAATTGAAACCCCTACGTCATTAACTGGATTTAAACCCACGACAGGCTGACTGACAGCTTACCACCTAACAATGGCCTAGTTTTCTGAATCTTTGCCTAGATCTTTTGTATTGTTTTGATTTCATAATAATTCGCTACATATTGAGTCAAAGTGAATAAAAAGCATGTCTAATGGTCATGCCTATTAAAATTGTGTCAGTTCCTTAGCAAATATAACTGTGACGTCACATTTCAAACAAACATGAAGAAATATAAAACACCCTTATGAATACACCACTGAAGCAATTTAAAAACTTAAAATGGTGTTGGTTTTCTATACTATTATTATAAACGGGTAAAATTTGTTTGTATGTAGGTGGTAATCTCTGGAACTACTGAACCGATTGAAAAAGTTGTTTTATTAATAAATAAGCCGTACCAGAAACTGGCACATACTTTCTCACAAACATATTTAAATTATTAAACAGATTCACAGTGACTTCATTATTGTAGGAGGGGTAGTAGAGCTGATTTTAAACTAGGAGATTAACTAATAAATATTATTACTATTAGCTAGAGATAAAACTATTCGATCGATTTCTAACAAATTTGCACCAAACACGTCAATTAGGACTGTATAGATGCACGAGAAAAAGGTTTTGAAAATGTTGAAAAACAACCCCCTTTATGGCCAAAAAACCCCCAAAAATCAGTTATTATTATTATTATTATTAGCTAAACGAGAATTTTTAAAAAGGTGCGGTCTTTTGCATATGGTAGAGTACATTAAAGGCTACAAATAAGCCAAATTTTATCAAATTCGTTAGAACCGTTTTTTTTTTATAAAAAAAATATAGCAGATTTTTGGGGTTTTTTGCAAAAATGGGGTTTGTTTTTCAAAATTTTTCAAACCCGTTTTTCGTGTATCTATACAGGCCTACTTGACATGTCTGGTGCAAATTTGTTTGAAATCGAACAAATAGAATAGAATTTGTTTGTTCTATCGATAGAATAGTTTTCGCTCTAGCTTTGTATACATACAGACATACATACATACAGACATATAGACAGACATATGGTAAGGATTGGGGAGTATTATGTAAATATCTTGAACAAGCATGGCATTATAGATGGGCATTGATAAAAACTTTTGATAATACTTTTAGGTTGCGATCGCTGATCTTTATTGTTATTAGGAATTTAATATCTGTAGGCCTACTCATTTCTAATCAAACTTGTATTTATGTGTGTATTGATAATTTTTGTTTGTCTAAGTAAGTTTAGTAAGTGTAAGTTTATAGTTCTGTGGCTATTAATTAATAAATTATTGTTAGTTGTTGCCAACCTAGCAGACGGCTGAAAGCCATGCTAGACTGTATGTTAGAAGAAATTATAATTCTGTAAAGTAAAGTAATAAAGCATATGTTATTATTATTATTATTATTATTATTATTATTATTATTATTATTATTATAGACAGACATTTTGTAAAAACCAATTTTTTGGACTCAGAAGTCCCAAAACGGATATTTCCACAAAATCTCAACATCTTTATTTTTGTAATTACTATACTTTCTCTATATTATAGTGAGAAAGTAAAAGCATCACTATCCCTCATTAACATTTTGTATTTCAATATTTGTAAATTTAGTCAGAAAAAATTCTTAGGTTGGGCTTAGACTGATGAATTACTGTAGCAACCAATCGAATAAAATAACAGAAAAAACACATGTTTGCTCTAATATTTCCATTAACAGCTGATTTCAAACTTTGAAGCAATTATTTGTATTTCCAACTTTTAGGTTAGGTTTTTATTAAAGTGTAAACCTGAGCCTTTCTGGTTCTTTTAAAATTATTAAAACTGCTGTTATAAAATATACGAAATAATTTGATTTGAACATTTAACATTATTTACCATCTTAGCTTTGGGGTTATTATTAATTCTACACTTTTACTATAAAGAAAACATAACATGATTATGTGTATAGAAGGTTCCAACGGGATTTGCGTGCGGGGCACGCAGGGAGTAATATATAAAGATAGTGTTGTACACAAAGATTCTTTTAGATGAATTGGATCTTTTGAATCGACTCGTTCAAAAGAATTGGTTTGAATGAAAAACAACGAATGTCGAAACTCTCGATTATGCAATCAATACAGCTTTTAACGTTATGTAACCTCTAGGTTGTGTATTGGAATTGGATATCCTGGAACACATAAGTTATAGAGTTGAGCATACCGTCACAAAAAAAAAAAATAAAAAAATAAACGGTACATATAACTGCTACATACTTTCTCCCAATTTAAACTCAATACCTTCCCAAGAGTAGCATAGGAGGTGGTTATTTAGAATTGCAAAAGTAGGACATAAGATGGAAAATATTAGATGCATGTAAGACACATCCATATTATTATTATTAAAACTATTCGATCGGTTACGGACAAACTTACACCAAACATGTCAATTAGGCCTGTATAGATGCACGAAAAAAGGTTTTGAAAAACAACCCCTTTTTGGCCAAAAACCCCCAACAATCAGATGTTATTATTATTACTATTACCTAAACGAGAATTTTTAGAAAGATGCGGTTTTTTGCATATAGTAGGGTACATTAAAGGCTACAAATAAGACAAATTTGATCAAAATCGTTAGAGCTGTTTTTGAGAAATTTGGATTTTTCTCGTTTTTTTTGACATTTTTTTGGGGGGTAAAGCTCCTTAAAAATCTAAAATTTGAAAACTGGAGTTATTCCAGAACTACACCTACATTCCAAATTTCATCAAAATCGAACCGTTGGTATGGTCTCCAGCTGTGTACACATCCTTACAGACACACGGACTCGGACAGACATCACCAAAAAAACACTTTTTTGGGCTCAAGGAGCAACAAAACAAATAATTCCACTAAAAATATTTTTGGGTTCAGGGAGCACCAACACAGATAATGCCACTAAAAATTTTTTGGGGTTCAAGGAGCACCAAAACAGATAATTCCACTAAAAATTCAAATTCGAAAAATTATACGAAAACAATACCTTCTCCATATACTACGTATAGGGGGAGAAAGTAAAAAAATGTCACAGCCTGTGTCTCAATTAAATAAATGCAATGTGGTGGGCAAAACGTAAAGTTGTCGACAGTTTCGATACTATTAAACTATCGATTGTTAGTAAGCTGAAACCGTCGAAATATTTTGTTCTTTATTCATTTGTTTATTATTCAAATAAACCCTTATCTAATATTACCAATAGCAAAAAAATAAACCACATTACTTTCTAGGTTGCTTCACATAATAATATGTATAACAAATTTATTGAACAAAACTTCCAAAGAAGACATTGAAACAAAAATTAAATGACGAACAAAATGTGTTTATTACAGAAACAATCAAAATTTTAAAGGAAAAAGTAAATGTGTGCGGTCGTGGGACCCCCGTCAGGAACGAAACGCATCACGCCGTTTCTTCAATTCTTTTAAAAGCCTTAACGGCAACATACACACATAATATTAATCTTTGAATTGTAGCTAATTAGCGAATTTCCATAGGAAAAATGAGCTATTGCAGTGGCCCTTATGGTGAGACCCAAGGTCGGGAGTAACAAATGAGCACCGAACATGGTTCCAGAACACGTTTTGGGGTGTCATTAAAATTCATATATATATATAGCCTATATGAATATATATGTATATATGTGTTCGCACTCTAGTGGCCGCATTTTAAGTTCAAATTTGGTACAAGTGTTGGTTGTCTATGTCGCTGGGACGAGTTCGTTAGCCAAAAAAATCCTACAACCGGAAGTACGTTTTTTGACCGAAAGTAACTATTTTTTACTACGAGAATGTAATTTTTTTATAGTTTTTTCTAAAAATAGAAATGTAGGATGTTATTCTGCACATTTTGTTTTTTACGCGACCTTATAGCTCGCTTGGTTCCCCCAAAAAATAGCCAAATTGGTCCAGCCGTTCGTAAGTGATGCGCTTACAAAGGAACAGCAATTCATTTTTACTTTCCCCACCCTATACGCAGTATGTGGAGAAAGTATTGTTTTAGTCCAAATTTTCGAATTTGAATTTTTAGTGGAATTATCTGTTTTGGTGCTCCCTGAACCCAAAAATATTTTATATACACATAATCATGTTTTGTTTTCTTTATAATAAAGGTGTAGAGCTGCAAAGCTAAGATGGTAAATAATGTTAAATGTTCAAATCAAATTATTTCGTATATTTTATAACAACAGTTGTAATAAAGATTAAAAGAACCAGGTCTACACTTTAATAAAAACCTAACCTAAAAGTTAGAAATAGAAAGTTTGAAATGAGCTTTTATGGAAATATTAAAACAAACAGCTGTTATCTATTATTTTATTCAGTTGGTTGCTATGGTAATAAATATAAATACATATGTCTCGGCCTAACCTAAGAATTTTTTCCAAATAAATTTATAAATAATATTAAAATAAAAAAAGGTTTTTATCGAAATGAATTATAGCGTATGTTAATCAGAGATAGTGTACCTTTTATTAGTAAAATTCTTTTTTCAATCGTTTCAATAGTTCCAGAGATTCTCCCCTAAAAACAAACCTACAACAAACTTTACTTCTTTATAATATTAAGTATAGATTAATAATTTTGTATAGATTGACACTGTTTGTTATTAATATTCGATACGTGTCATCTACGTATTGCACGTAATTATAAGTGTACATTGTACTCCTGTTAGAAATTTATTTAATATTCATGGATGATTTATATCTATGCAAAAGTGTTCTACAGGCACTCTATCATTAAATGAATTTAATTGTACAAATTTGTAAATTGTAAAAAGAAGCATCATAATTAATTATTACGACCAATTATCGGTTGAAAAATAAAACTTAAGTTTTAAATTGAAAGGTTTTCATTTAGTTCAGAATAAACTGTATTTATTATTGTAAGTACCTGTAAATACATTGCTGTAGCCATATGGATTTTACTACGAGGAATGAAAATATGAACTCGGTAAATGCTTTAAGATCGTAAAGCTGGTTGTAAAACTTCCACTCTGTGTCTAGATTACTTTATTTTCTTTATTGACAGTAAATTTTGTTCGTTACACAACTCAATATTTATATTGTAAGGATACACCTAAAATGTATTCCTCTTATATACTAAATTAAGTTTATTTTTACGTTTCTAAAACATAAAATGCTTACCCTTTGTATTAAACGAAAAATGTGTTTTTATTTCAAAACAGGGTGTTTTAAAAGTCTGGATAAGGGTTAATAATTCAAATGTATGAGTTTTATGAGATAAAAATAAATTCAGTTATTTACAGCCATTAAAGAACCAATTTTGTGTGAGTTTGAAATTTTTGACCGCTATTTTGGATCCGCCATCTTGGAAATAACTTTATATCTTAAAGAAAGGTAGTCGTGTGGTACACGATTTTATAGAAAATTCTACGAAAGAAAAGATGGTTAAATTAGTTTTTTAATATCTAAATCAGTTTTTAAGCTACTGTCGTCAAATGAGAGAAAACGCCTCAAAATAATGAAAGAGAAAAAACATTTCATATTACTATAATTATTTTACAACTTTAAAAGTTAACTTTTAAAATGTAATTTAAAACTTCAACTCCTATTTAACCGAGTGTTTGTACGTACATGCATAGATACGTACGTGAGTAACATTATTTTATAACAGCTGATTTCATTCATCATCTGTAATACTAAAACAAACCTAGCAAAAATTATACTTTGGGGTTATGTTTACAACTTCAATCAATGTAAGTCTTGTGGAGTTGATTTTCTTAAAACATGAGTTAAATAACTAATGTAGGCTGTAATACGATATAAGATTTGCTTTGAGGTTATTAAATTAATATAAATACAACCTTCTATCATCAATACATTTTTTCATACAAACTTAAAGAAAAGATTCCTATTTGTTTAATTTCGGAAACTATCGTACATCTAAACAGCTGATTTCACCCAACATCTGTAATACTTAAACCCAGTGTAGATTATAGTTTGGGGTTATGTTTACAACTTCAGTCGTTATAATTAGCGAATTTCCATAGGAAAAATGAGCTATTGCAGTGGCCCTTATGGTAAGACCCAAGGTCGGGAGTAGCAAATGAGCACCGATCATGGTCCCCAGAACACGTTTTGGGGTGTCATTAAAATTCATATATATATATATATATATATGTGTGTGTGTGTGTTCGCACTCTAGCGGTCGCATTTTAAGTCCGATTTGGTTCAAATTTGGTACACATGTTGGTTGTCTACGTCGCTCGGACGAGTTCGTTAGAAAAAAATCCAACCACCAAAAGTACGTTTTTTGACCGGAAGTAACTATTTTTCGACATTTTTACTACGAGAATGAAATTTTTAAAGTTTTTTCTGAAAATATAAATGTAGGATGTTATTCTGCACATTTTGTTTTTTTACGCGACCTTATAGCTCGCTTGGTTCCCCCAAAATCGATCAAAACGTAAAATACCATAAAAGTACCCGGTGGTGGAAACTTGCGAGGCCACTAGGCGCAAACAAATTCTACTAATATATTGCATACACACAGACAGCTGTTCAACGCCTTTGTGAGTAGACCTATTTCCCAAATTGTTGGTTGAAACCCTAAAACATAGGCATATAAACTTAATTTTGGAAATTTACTAAACTCACGTCAGCGGTCCAGCTGCGTGGTCGAATTATTTCTTGTGGAGATGATTTTTTTTTAATATGAGTTATAGAACTAATGTATGCTATTATATACGTTATAATATTTGCTTTGAGGTTGTAAACTGTATATAAATACAACGTTTTATCATCAATATATTTGTTAATCGAAATTTAAAGAAGAGATATACATATTCGTTTAACTTCGGAAACATTCGTACATCTTCGATTATTAATTTCTTTACTATAATATCAATAACTTCTAAATCATTTGATCTATCAATATGAAATAAAAAGCAATTTATATATTTTATAGTATTTGTATCTTTCTTTAATTATATAATAACGTATGTAAATAAAAATGTTTAACAAGAGGGCCTACAGTTTTATAATCCTTATTATTGTACACATTTACCGAGTTAAAAATCCTCGTCAGCATAGTTAGGTAGGCCTATATAAGTTATTCTTAATATTGTGTTTTAATAGTTTGTTTTTTTAAAATTATGTATTTCTGATGTGTATCTAATTAATCAGCCTGTGATTTTTCACGGGGGGGCTTACTAGTACGAATTGTAATTAACGCCCCAATCTTTGTTGATTATCATGATTAGAACAATAACAATAACATTAGAGCAATAATAACACTTTGTTTAACTTAATTAGTCTTCGGTTCAGCGAAGAAACAACAAAAGGACAACCAAACAAAGTCAATTTAAAGTTTCATTTGTCTTTCTTTTAAATCCTGAGATTCCCTTCGACGAATGTCAGTGTATCTTAGTGCTTGAATCTGTATGTGTAAATACAGAAGAGGTAAAGCATTATCTAAACCATTTTTAACCAAGTTTGCGCAATTATTGCAAGTAGTATACAATCAAGCTGTATTGCAAAGTATTATTAGCGAATTTCCGTAGGAAAAATGAGCTATTGCATCGGCACTTATGGTAAGACCCAAGGTTGGGAGTAGAGAATGAGCACTGATCATGGTCCCCAGAACACGTTTAAATTTGGTATACATGTAGTTTGTCCACTTCGCTCGGACAGTTCGTTAGCCAAAAAAAAATCCAACAATCGGAAGCACGTTTTTTGACCGGAAGTAACTATTTTTTAGATTTTTCCTACGAAAATGAATTTGTTTTTGAGGTTTTTCTGCACATTTTGTTTTTTACGCGACCTTATTAGCTCGCTCAATTACCCAAAAATCGATCAAACGTAAAATACCATAGATGTACCCGGTTCAAAGCCATGTGGTGGATTCTACCGTGGGGGTTGGCGAGTGACGCACTCAATGCATTGTGTATTGAAGATACTCCCAATACGGGGGTTAGCGGGCGAAGCACGCAATGCTTTGTGTATTGAAGATAATCCGAATACGGGGGTTAGCGGGCGAAGCACGCAATGCTTTGTGTATTGAAGATACTCCCCAATATGCGGAATGGCGTGCTAACTATTTTGCATCTATTCAGCATCTTCGTGAATAGACCTATTTCGCAAATTGTTGTTTGAAACTCTAAAACATAGGCCTATAAACTTAATTTTGGAAATTTGCTCAACTCACGTCAGCGGTTCAGCTCCGTGGTCGAATTATTTTTGTTTGTAATAAAAACATTAATTATTAACAATGATTTATCTGTCAATATTATTATAATGTTTTCCAATTTAATTATAGATCATAGGGAATTTATTGCTGATATGTGTAATCAACTGTAATATTACGAAAAAATGTTGAAAACATAAAGATTTATTATACGAATCAAGCATTTATACTAGGGTCTACGTCCAGGCCCACTTCGCACACCGGGAAATATATAGCAGTTTATAAATTAGTTTTTAAAATTTGTTAAATATATTTTATAGAGGTGATACGGATCAGCTGTTTTTGATTTCGTTTACGCATTGTTATAAAGTAAATAAACAATCTGAATTTAATTGAATTTATTGTATACCTAGTGGGTTCCACCCCTGCTCGCTTCGCTCGCCAACCCCCGTGATGACTCGCGTCGAAGCAAATGCAAACAGGTTTCTTGTTTTTACATTCCTTAATTTATTAAGGGTTTATTCTCTAGCTTTAAAGAAATTATAACAATCAACATTTTTACTACATTTTCACCCATTAACAGCACGCGTCAAAATGTCAATCTATGATACTTTTTTTATGTATGTTGTAAGAAATAAATGCAAACATTTTCAGCCCACTAACTTTAAGGAAAATATAACGATTAATTTGCATTGTTTTAGAGGTTTTTATAACATTTTCACCCCTTAGCAGCACGCGAAAAAATTCAAATCTAGTAAACGTTTTCTATGTATCTTGTAGGAAATAAATGTACGAAATTACAGTTCTCTAGGTTTAAGGAAAGTAGAACCATTGATATGTATTGTTTTAGGGGTTGTTTAACAATTTTATCAAAATTAATTCTAGCCTATGTTACTCAGGGATACTGTAGCTTTGTATTAGTAAAACTATTTTTTCAATCGGTTCAGTAGTAAGTTCCAGAGATTACCCCCTTCAAACAAACAAATAAACCAACAAATTTTACCTCTTTATAATATTATTAATAATAACCCCAAAGCTGAGATGGTTAATACTATTAAATGTTCAAATCAAAGTATTTCATATATTTTATAACAGCAGTTATAATAAGGGTTAAAAGAACCAGCAAGGCTCAGGTCTACACTTTAATAAAAACCTAACCTAAATTTAGAAATTTAAATAATTGTTTCAAAGTTTGAAATCAGCTGTTTTATGTGTTATTTTATTAAATTATTGGTTGCGACGGTAATAAATGCAAATACATGTGATGAATCAGTCTAGGCCTAACCTAAGATTTTTTCCTATTAAATTTACAAATATTGAAACAAAAAAGGCTTTTATCAAAATGAATACTAGCCTATGTTACTCAAGGATAGTGTAGCTTTTATTAATAAAACTATTTTTTCAATTATTTCAGTAGTTCCAGAGATTACACCCTACATACAAATAAACAAACAAACAAACTTTACCTCTTTATAATATTAGTATAGATACGACCATGTAGCTGAACGTCTGACGTGAGTTGAGTGGATTTTCAAAATTACCTTTACATATGTTTTATGGTTTCAATCGCCCATTTTGAAATTGGTCTACTCACGAAGGCGCTGAGTGTACAAAATATATGTGTAAGATTTGTTTGAATCTCGTCCTCCAGCCTCGGCTCATGAGCTACTGCCTCGGATGATGGACCTTATCGTTTCGCTAGCATACAACAAACTCAATTTGAACTGGGTTTTATGGTACTTAACGTTTCGATTAATTTTGAGCGATCCATACGGGATATAAAGTTGTGTAAAAAAATTTAATGTGCAGAACAATATCCTTTATTTATTTTTCAGATAAAACCCAAAAAACGTTTCACTCTATGTTCCATCCAGAGAACCTGCAGTACAGACTCTGTGGTGTGGACAAAAAGGCAATTCACTTGAGTGCCTGTGTTCTCTATTAATTACGGTTTTATTAATTAGGGCGAAGAACAGTAAAATAATTAAAGTTGTTTATAAAAGCAATAGGGGAAACTAATTTTGATCACACACGTTCACTGCTAAGGACGCACAGGTGAGCTTGACACTGAACAGTATGAAAAGCGGCCGACGCACAGTGTATTGAACGCCAACCCCATATTGGGAGTATTTTCAATACACAATGCATTGCGGGCTTCGCACGCAAACCCCATATATTGAGACTATTTTCAATACACAATGTCTTGCGTGCTTCGCACGCCAACTACCGTATTGGGAGAATTTTCAACACACAGTGCATTTCGTGCTTCGCACGCCAACCCCCGTATTGGGAGAATCTTCAATGCACAGAGCATTGCTTGCTTCGCACGAAAATTTTCAGCCCGTGTGCTATGGACGTACATGTGCGTCCGCTTTAAATATTAGTGATTATTATGTAGAAAGGTTCAAAAATAAAGTAATTTCTACTCATTTAGGCTATAAATATAAAAAATAAAAGGTGAACTCCTATAATGGGAATACAATGCTTATATTTTAGACTCTTGAGTCGTACGAAGTATGTACACAAAATTAATTAAGACTGGCAGCACGATGCTAACTCGGGTACAGCATCTCCTGACTGCATGTGAATCGGGATTGTTGGACTGCAATAAATCCATCAGTCAAGATGCGCCTATTGGCTGGGGTAACGTCGCACGTCCCACATTCACTGCAGACTCACCCTGCACGAAAATTCTCAAAAAAATTAACTTCCTATCAAAAACATTCTTCCGGTTGTTGGATCTTTTTGCTAACGAACTCGAGCGAGTGACGAGTGTACCAAATTTGGTTTAATCGGACACAAAATACTGCCGATTGAATGCGAACACACACACACACATATATATATATATATATATATATATATATATATATATATATATATATAAACAACTATATCTAGATAAATACCTTATATTAGTAGTCAGAGCAATTCTTAATTATAGTATATCACTACAGCTGTTTCGCCGATCACAGTCGGCTTCGTCAGGTGCAGGACACTTAAATAAAACACATTAACACAACACTGAACAATAATATATAAACAACGTTTAATGACAACCCAAACGTGTTCTTTGGTCCGTTATCGGTGCTCATTTTCAACTACCGACCTTAGGGGTCACTGCAATACCTCATCGTACACCTATGGAATTTCCCTAATAATTGTATGCCTTTAAGTGAATTAAATGATTAAACTGTAACTTAGGGAATACAGTTATTTCGTGATTTCCACAGTTAATTTTTTAATTGCATAGCTATATAATGGAAAAATAATACTTTATTTCAACAATACAATTAAACAAATTGTTCGTTACCATACGATACTGCAATAACTGTAGAAATAATGAATGTTTTTTTAATGGTTTCATTAATCTACATTCAGAGCATAATTACTGGGAACGGCGTTAAATGTAGTTTTCTAATTATTATAGATTTGCCACACGTGCCGCTCTTCTATTATAAATTAGGTCCCATACTTCAAAACCAGAAATTAAATTTCTTTTCAGGAAACGAAACGGAAATCAATAATTTAATGCCCCTGGTATTGAATCAATAAACTGGCGTTAAATTAATAAATAAACGTTTTTTTGTAAACAGATTAACGGAAACGAATGAAGAGAAAACAATTATCATTGATTTTTTATTTTATAGATTGTAAATTAGTATATTTAAAAGAGTTTCTTTTTGAATTGAGATAGAAATATAATATACTATACCAATGTAAACAATCTAAAGCCCAATGTAATATACAATAAACGGTACCAGGAACTGGCACATACTTTCTCAGAAACATATTTAAATTATTAAACATATTCACTGTGACTTGAAGGGTGGGGTAGGAGAGGTGATTTTTTATTAAAGTTGGAGATTAACTAATAAATATTATTATTATTATCTAGAGAGAAAACTATTCGATCAATTTCGAACAAATTTGCATCAAACACGTCAATTAGGTCTTTATAGATGCACGTAAAAAGGTTTTGAAAAAATTTGAAAAACAACCCCCTCTATGGCCAAAAAACCAAAAAAAATCAGTTATTATTATTATTATTAGCTAAACGATAATTTTTAAAAAGTTGTGGTTTCTTGCATAAGGTAGGGCACTTAGAGGCTACAAATAAGCCAAATTTTATCAAAATCGTTAGATCCGTTTTTTTATAAAAAAATAATAACTGATTTTTTGGGGGGATTTTGGCCAAAAAGTGAGTTGTTTTTCAATGTTTTTCAAAACCCTTTTTCTTGCATCTATACAGGCCTACTTTACATGTATGGTGCAAATTTGGTTGAAATCGATCGAATAGTTTTCTCTCTAGCTTTGTATACATACAGACATACAGACATACATACAGACATACATACATACAGACAGACATTTTGTAAAAACCACTTTTTTGGACTCAGGGGGTCCCAAACGGATATTTCCACAAAAATCTCAACATCGATTTGTTTTCGATCACTATACTTTCTCTATACTATATTATAGTAGATAGTAAAAATTATTATAAACAAAACGTCGGAATTGGCAGCGAAGCGAGAAGGTCGAAGCACTTACGTAATTATATAACAATAATTCGATCACGCAGCTGAACCTTTGGCGTAACTTTATCGAATTTCCAAAACTAATTTTTTATATTTTCGGGTTTTAACCAACAATTTGGGAAATTTTTCTACCCACGAAGGCGCCTCTGTGTACGAAATATATTAGTAGAATTTTTTTACACCCTCCAGCGCTGATTCGTTCCACTTGCAGCGGAAAAACTTGTTTTGCGAGTTTGCACCCCGGCCTTGCTGCCTTGAGCTACGGACAGCTTCGCTTCGCTCGCAGCGTACAAACTAATCATCGGCCTCGGATCAGAAAACGCCTCCACGTGGATTTGTACCGGGTACTTTTGTGGTATTTCACGTGTTTACCGTTTTTGGAGGAAATAAGTGAGCTGTAAGGTAATGTGCTGAATAATATCCTACATTATTGTTTTTTTTTTTTTTTACCCTAATAAATATAATTCTATAACGAAAAATCTAAAAAAATAGTTGAAATTTAATATTAAAACTTTTTACTTAATAATTTAATTACTTTTATTCCCTGCAGTTTAAATATTTTACTTTTATTTGTAATAAAATTGTGTTTAATTTTGATTTTTGTAATTTATATCGTAAATAGTGGTAGTTTTAAAATCAATTCATTTTAAACAATAACAACAAATACAAAATAAATATTAAAAATGAACATGCCCTTGGAAAATTTTGAAGTAGAGTCACGTTCATAGTGTATACTTATATACAATATGCTTTGTAATATTACTGAATGAGAACGACCGATTGATGTAGGGTAGAAGCATCGAAAATTTAAAGGTATATTCTGAGAATTGATATAGAGGCAATTTACCATCATTGCTTTGATGTTATAATTAACTCTGCGCCTTTATTATAATAACATTAAACGTATGGAAACATTAAATATTTGTATAAAAAACAATCTAACAATAAACGGCAATTGAAAGATTAAAATTACGAGTGTATTTTGCCGTTAAGACTGGAAAAAATATGACAGAAAAGGCATGATGAACTTTGTTCCTGACGGGGGTCGAAAGACCGCACCCATTTACTTTTTTCAAATAACTCTTCGATTTCCAGGTATCGGCCATTGTGATTATTTTAATAATAATTCATATCTAGACAACGGGTTTACTGATTGTTCTCAAACTTGGCATGACATTTAACCTAAGAATAATATATTTTAAGAAAAAAAACGATTGTATTCAATCTTACTTTTCGAAATGGTGGCTGTTTGAAAATTTCAAAACTAAACTACCCAAAAACCAAACACTTTAACAAAAAGACTCATTTTTTGTAGCCCTTTTAAAGGGCACCTCTCTACAATTCTATTATCTCTACAATTAATTATATTGTAATTTGTAGAGATGTAAGTATTATATAAATGTTCGAGTTGGATCATTTATTTAATTTATGTTTTACAAATGTAATTGTAACTGAAGGAAGGAACAAAAGAAAACAAACTAGCCCTTGGCGATCTAAACAATGTAAAGTGAAATATTACAACGTCATGCTTTTGTTTCTTGTAACTTGTAAAATAGGATAATATTTTTCCTTTCTCTACCACAAACATTCCAATAATGAAAAAAGTACAACAAATATAGTCCCTTTCACAACTGTCACTAATTTGAATTTTAAAATTGTATGCAAACACACTAGTTGTTGAGATAACATTGAATCAATTAATTATTGTTTCAGTTGCATAAGTTTAACACGTTCACGAAGCGACCGACCAATTTAAGAGCAACACTAATTAAGCAATTTGGTCGGGTCTTCTTTAAAGATAATTAGCTGCCAAGAATTTAAAAAAATAGCTAATAAGCAATTGAAAGGAGATTCCGGTTCAATTTAAAAGGTTAGAAACTGGTGTTTAATTTAAGGCTTTAAAATAAAGAATTATGTTAACTTAATTAACAAAGTTTTATTTTCAAATATATTTAGTATATTATTATGTTGTTATTAGCCTATTTTAAGAAATAATAACGTTTATATATTAAATATTAAGGAGACTGCATAGTAATTAATTAGTACAGTTCCCTTAACAACATTACACATTAAATATAATAATTATCAAAATGTTGTGGTGAAGTTAGTTTAGTAAATTCAGTAACTTATCATTAAGTAAAATTTAGAGAAAGAGACAAATTCATAAATTAAACATAAAGAAATTGTATATTAAATAATTTGTACAGTTTCTTAAGTGCAATTTTTATTTCAAACAAGTATCACGTTAATTCAACCATTGTTCAATAAAAATTATAAAAGTTATTTATTTAGTAAAATTGTACCTATTAAATTAATTATATATGTCGTGCACCATCTTTTATTATTGATTATACATTTAATTCAAACTTTCAACGACTCTGAAGTTATTTCAACCAATGAGTTGTGAATCAGACCTCTCAAGCAAAGATTGATTCGTAAGTCGGATCTGGTGGAGCCCGCAATAGAACAACTATATATATGGTTTCAAAATTATAAACCTCTTAAGGTAAACAATGTAAAATAAAAATTGTCCTTACAAAATAAAATATCCTTACGTATTCTATTGTGGACAAACATACTCTCACGAACATACACGCAATGAACATATTTAAAATTGTGAATGTGCCCTGTAACGATTAATGAAATTATTCTACGCAAGAAAAGGATGATACTTATATTGTTAATGTGCTGAATAAATTTAATTTATTCTGGCAATTTAAAGCACCTGAGCCTCCCCTTAACGTAAGTACAACGCGGAAGGTCCAAATTTGCACATTAATGTGTAGTCAGATTGGTAAAGTTTCTTTCGAGAGGTTAATCAGAAAAGTTTTCCCATTTTCTGGGCCTAAATAGGTTTCATAGAAAAACAAGTTGCTTGTAACTAGTTACAAGATAATAATAGCTAGATACTATTAACATTTTTACTGCTAAGGAGCTTGACACTGAACACTACGAGAAGAGGCTGACGCACAGTGCATTGCACGCCAATCCCCGTATTGGCAGTATTTTCAGACACAGTGCATTGCGTGCTTCACACGCCAACCTCCGTATTAAGAGAATTTTCAATACACCGAGCATTGCGTGCTTCGAACGCCCACCTCGTATTGTGGGTATTTTCAATACACGATGCATTGCTTGCTTCACACGCCAACCCCCGTATTAGGAGAATTTTCAATACACAGTGCATTGCGTGTTTCGCACGCCAATCCCCATATTGGGAGTATTTTCAATAAACAGTGCATAGCGTGCTTCGAACGAAAACCCTTGTATTAGGGGTATTTTCAATATACAGTGCATTGCGGGCTTCGCACGCCAAACCCCGTAATGTGTGTATTTTCCATCCACAATGCATTGCGTCTTCGCACGCCAACCACCGTATTGGGAGTATTTTCAATACTAAATGTACTGCGAGTTTCACACGCAAACCCCCGTATTGGGAGAATTTTCAATACACAATGTATTGCTTGCTTCGCACGATAACCCCCGTATTGTAAGAATTTTCAATACACAGCGCATTGCGTGATTCGTTTTACACATGTGCGTCCGTTTTAAAATATTAGTGATTATTACGTAGAAAGGTTCAATAATGAAAAATAAAGTAATTTCTACTCATTTAGACTATAAAAATAAAAAAATTAATAGATCAGCTCCTAGCGTAGGAAATACGAAATTTGCGTAGCAGTGATCGTGTTAATCAAACAAGGTCTACGGAAATCTTTACTGTATTACTCATGAATACTAACGTCTCCTGATCCGTACTCGTAATATAAAGAAGTAAAATTGTTTGTATGTAGGGCGTAATCTCTGTAACTACTGAACCGATTGCAATTTTTTACTAATAAAATTAAATACTATCCCTGAGTAAAAAAATTCACCCGATGTTTATTTGCAGGTGAAACGACTGAAAATCATGTTTTTCGTCTTGTTTGTAAGCGAAATATCATTAATGAAAATATACAGTTTACAATAATTGTCATCTACTAATTATAATTTAGATACTCACCAACGATTTCCTGCAAATTACACAAGAGTATCTTCAATAAACTATACCAGAAGCTGGCACATACTTTCTCACAAACATATTTTAATAATTAAACAGATTCACTGTGACGTCATAATTGCATTAAAGTGGGAGAGTAACTAATAAATATTATTATTATTAGCTAGAGAGCAAACTGTTCTATCGATTTCGAACAAATTTGCATAAAACATGTAAATTAGGCCAACATAGATGCAGAAAAAAAGGATTTGAACATTTTGAATGACAACCCCTTTTTTGGCCAAAAACCAACCAAAATTCAGTTATTATTATTATTACCTGAACAAGAATTTTTCGAAAGATGCGTTTTTTTGTTGCATATGGTAGATTATATGAAGGGCTACAAATAAGCCAAATTTTATCAAAATCGGTTGAGACATTTTTTTATAAAAAATAAATAATAACTGATTTTTTTTGTTTTTTGGCCTAAAAGGGGGTTGTTTAGATACATACAGACAGACACACAGACAGAAATTTTGTAAAAAAAACACTTTGTTGGACCCAGAGGGTCTCAAAACGGATATTTTCACAAAAATCTCAACATCGATTGTTTGCGATCAATATACTATAGTATAGTGAGAAAGTAAAATTATACGAAAGATTAGTAATATTGCACATCCATAAGCAATCAAAACCCCCAAAGGAAAAACAGAACTGCTGAGATCACGTTGGCTTGTAGTTAGAATTGTTCAGTGATCAAGTCTGTAGGTAAACATTTCTACAACGTTTCATGCATATAATTTCAATTATTATAAATATTATTTTTTATCGAAAATCTATTATATATACACTTTTTTTCTAAAGATAAAGAACTAATATAATTCAATCACGCAGCTAAACCTCTAACGAAAGTTAGACAAATTTCAACAATTTTAAATTTATTTTGTATGGTTTCAACCAACTATTTTTGGAATTGGTCTACTATAGTTCATTTCACCTCAGCGTGAGGCAAAACCAAATGACCGTAATAAAACCCTTACCCTTAGGCCTA
>JAGFPH010005498.1:51492-68832 GCA_018207615.1 Philaenus spumarius | reverse complement strand
GACAAAACATATTAACTTGCGACTTAACATAGAGGTTCCCCTTATGCTCTAGATGTGCAATAAGACCGAATTTTAAAATATTTTGTGTTTAAGGTTATTAAAACGTAAAAAGCGTTAGAAACATAGAAAAAATCCAAATACCACTGACTGGCCAAATATTCCTAATATCACTATTTCTCAAAACCTACCAGACGTATTAACTTGAGACTTAAAATAGTGGTTCCCCTTATACTCCAGATGTGCAAATAAGACGGGATTTTAAAATATTTTGCGTTTAAGGTTATTAAAAAGTAAAAAGCATTAGAAATATAGGTAAGAGACAAATGCCACTGATTCACTATTCATCACTATTTCTAAAAAACGACAAAACATATTAACTTGAGACTTAACATAGAGGTTTTCCTTATGCTCTAGATGTGCAATAAGACGCGATTTTAAAATATTTTGCGTTTAAGGTTATTAAAAAATAAAAAGGAGTTTCTTTAAATTACCATATAAAAAGGCTGTCCTTCGACAGGGATAATAAAACAAAATATGAATATTTTATACACTTAAGCTAAGAAAGTAGTACATAGTGTAAATAGCGTATTAACAAAGAGAATACGGGATGCCTTTGAAATTGATATTTTTTGTTATCGAGCTTGATATACTATACGCACTAATATTATTAGAATTTAATAACTATTCAAGTTACAGAATAATTCCATCACGAAGCCGAAAAGCTGACATAAGTTTAGCGAATTCCAAAGATTAAATTTATGTGTTTTAGTGCTTCAACCAACAATTTGGGAAATTGATCTACTCCCGAAGGCCCTGACTACACCCGATTCCACGTTCACCGTGCAGTACAGAACACCCATTAGCCTTGTTATCCTTACGACAGTCTCAGCGATAATAGCCAACTAAATAAAATTTCGAATTTTTTGAAAACCTTTCTTAGTGGGCACCTATGGACCTACAGGAAGCTACATACTAAATTTTATTCCAATCCGTTCAGTAGTTTTAGAGAAATCGTGATTTAGTAACTTTGACCCCCCCAACAAAAAAAAAACCCCTAAAGTTTTGATTTTTTTAAAACCTTTCTTAGTGAGCACCTATGGCCTTAGAGGAACCTACACACCAAATTTCATTCCAATCTGTTCGGTAATTTTGGAGAAATCGTGATTTAATAACTTTGATCCCCCCAAACCCCCCTTTCATCCAACCAAATTTCATCAAAATCTGACCGTTGGTATGGTCTCCAGCTCCGTACACATCCTTACAGACACACGGACAGACATCACCAAAAAAAACACTTTTTTGGGTTCAGGGAGCACCAAAACAAAAAATTCCACTAATAATATTTTTGGATTCAGGGAGCACCAAAACAGATAATTCCACTAAAAAGTCAAATTCGAAAATTTGGACGAAAACAATACTTTCTCCATACACTACGTATAGGGTGGAGAAAGTAAAAACATCAACTCCCATTCTACGCTCGGTCAGTTGACGCAACCCACATGACAATAAACGTGATGTTCGCTGTACTGATAGTAGCACGTCTATTCTCCCGTAAAGCGGCCCATACACTACACATGCATTGCACGCCGTGCAAGCACGACGTGCCAAAAACGGACGAAACCTGCCAGTGTGTGGAGGTCTCCGTGCTAAGCACGCCGTGCAATGCATGGCACGATGGCAATCAAGACGAGTTTGATTTTCGGCACGCCGTGCCATCCGCCGCCGTGCCAACCTGCTAGTGTGTGGGCCAGTCCCGCGCCACGTGCTAAAAGTGAAACGTCTTTTGAGGTTATATTTCGTTCGGTAGCGGCAAAAACTCTCAAATCAGGCTTCTCAATCACAGTGACAATCGACTTCTAGCACGTCACGGAGCAGACTGAATTTTCAGTGTGTGACGCACGGCGTGCCAAGCCAAGCACGGCGTGCCATTGCACGGCGTGCAATGCATGTGTAGTGTATGGGCCGCTTAAGACCTGTAATGCACGGTGAACGTGGAATCGAGTGTAGGATTCAACATATTAGTAGAATTTTTTTCCATCCGAGCCTCCAGCTTTGAGTTATATGCTGTCCGTTCCACACGCGTGGGAACATCAGCTTGCATCACGAGATTGCAACTCCACCTTGCGGCCTTGCAGCGTACTAACTCGGCCGTCAGCATCGGATTAAAAGACGCGGATTTGAAAAGAGTACTTTTTTTTACGTTTTTGATTTTTTGTGGAACCAAGCGAGCTATAAAATGTGCAAAAACGCACGTCACCTTGATGAAAGCAAACACCGACCAGGTGATTTTAAATCCAGTATAGAGGCAACAATTGTTCGCAAAAAAGGCAGATTAATGAAGGCGAATGAGGAATTCGAGATCTACAGAGCCTTCAAAAACGATCCAGTTAACACCTTAAATGATCAACTTTCCTTCCAATCGTATCGTTTATATGATACTGCTTTAAACCATCTAAAAGCGCCCAACAGAGTACGTCATCAGCTGGACTGTTAGCTATTGCCGGCAGTACTCCGACAGACATGACCGAGTGCACTACGGTGTCAGACACGTTGATGTTTATTTGTGTTAGTGTATGTGTTGTGCGTGTTTTTGTTTAATATTTGACTAGCTCCTCTGAGTGAAATAAATACTATCCGATGATGGGGTCAAGACCCCGAAACTAGTCAAGAATCAACTAAATTGAAGTCACAAGACGGACCTACAAGGTAATTAACACATTGTAATTATATTTTCTTTGTGCAGCTGCCTTTAATTCCTCTTTTGTTTGTCAGATTGTAAATCTTTTATTGATGGTCCCCCACACTAGGATTTTCCTTTGGGGGTTCCTAATTTTGTTTTCATTTCAGACTACTATTTGTATATGTGTATTATTATGATTTTTTTGTAAATTGAAATCTAATTTTATGAATTATTGTAGTTTTGAAGTAGAACAAAATAAAGTAAAAAAAAAATGTGACTTGGCACCAAAAAATTAATATCAAATTAATAGTTATAGAAACGAAAAGTAACAGCTGATGTCCTCGACTCCAGCTGACGTTTTGTGGTCATAGGACTAAAGAGAGCTACTTTAGCAACTCAGCTCGTGTATTTAAAACAGCTGTTTTTAAAGCAGTATGACGAACAAATATAATATACTAGCTGACCCGTACGGTGTTGCCCGTGGTGGTTGGTATTTTCAGTATTGTATTCTTTTTAAGTGTTCAGTCAGTGAGTGGTATTTGGTTTATATATATATATATATAGAGATCTTAAATAATAAAAGCATAATAATAAAATATTTGAAATTATGATTTTAGTAACTTTGATCCCCCCAAAACCCCTCCTAAAATTTCCAATTTTTTTAAATCCTTTTTTAGTGAACACCTATGGCCCTAGAGGAAGCTACATACCAATTTTCATTACAATCCGTTCGGTAGTTTTGAAGAAATCGTGATTTAATAAATTTGATCACCCCCCCCCCCTAAAATGTCGAATTTTATTAAACCCTTTCTTAGCGAGCGAATATGGCCCTAGAGGAAGCTACATACCAAATTTCATTCCAATCCGTTCGTTACATACCAAATTTCATTCCAATCCGTTCGGTAGTTTTGAAGAAATCGTGATTTAATAACTTTGATCCTCCTAAAATTTCAAATTTTTTTAAACCCTTTTTTAAGCGAGCGCCTATGGCCCTAGAGGAAGCTACATACCAAATTTCATTCCAATCCGTTCGGCAATTTTGGAGAAATCGTGATTTAGTACGCCTAATTTTACCCCCCAAAGCCCCCTAAAATTTCCAATTTTTCAAACCATTTCTTAGTAAGCACCTATGGCCCTAGAGGAAGCTACATACCAAATTTCATTCCAATCCGTTCGTTAGTGTTGAAGAAATCATTTTTTAATAACTTTGATCCCCGCAAACCCTCCTAAAATTTCGAATTTTTTCAAACCCTTTCTTAGTGAGCACCTATGGCCCTAGAGGAAGCTACATACCAAATTTCATTTCAATCCGTTCGGTAGTTTTTGAGAAATCGTGATGAATGAGTCAGTGAGTGAGTGAGTGTACTGATATACACTGTATATACTGTATATAGATTTATTTGTGACTTGGCACCAAAAAATCAATATCAAATTAATAGTTATAGAAACGAAAAGTAACAGCTGATGTCCTCGACTCCAGTTGACGTTTTTTGGTCATAAGACTAAAAAGAGCTAATTTATCAACTCAACTCATGCATTGAAAACAGCTGTTTTTAAAGCAGTATGACGAACAATATATTATTTTGTACAAGCTAAAATAAATAGAAGTACTTTATACGAAGTCAAGTTACTTGAAATAGATTAAATTGTTAGACCATTTTGAACAACAAGTTACCGTGTGTTTACGCCGCCACTCTGGAATGTTACATGCAAAGTTTCAACATGATTAGTTGTATGCTAAAACTTATAAAACAACCTTACAAGTAACTTACAACTTTATGTTTGATGTGGTTTCTAGACAGTTTGCTATATAATTATATCCGTGGTTGTCTGTATGGAGCCACCGTTTAGAACTGAAGCAAACTGCAATATACGTTGGATACAGTTTGATGCAGCTTAATAGTGTGGGTTGCACGAGCCTAAGTGTGTCTGGTTCACAATATGCTAACTTCATGTTCAAATGGTACATGAACTAAATACACGTAATAGTCTGACAAAGTTTAATTAACAGTTAACAATCTAAAAGTATAACAGAACTAGGAAACAAACACGTATGCATAATGTTAATGTTAAAATAATTCGATCAATCAGCTGAACCACTCACGCCAACGTGAGTTCAATGAATTTCCAAAACTAACGGCCGTTAGAGCGTGAACATAATATGTATACACCAAAGCCGTGACCAGCAAAACCTTTCGGAGGGGTCAGGTCAGGACTAGGGATTTGAATGTAAACCCTTTTAACACGTTCACTGCTAAGGACGCACATGTGAGCTTGACACTGAACACTATTAGAAGCGGCCGAAGCACAGTGCATTGCACGCCAACCCCCGTATTGGTAGGATTTTCAATACGCAATGCATTGCGTGCTTCGCACGCCAACCCCCGAATTGGGAGAACTTTTATTACACATAGCATTGCGTGCTTCGCACGCCAACCCCTGTATTGGGAGTATTTTCAATACACAATGCATTGCGTGCTTCGCGCCAACCCCTGTATTGGGAGTATTTTCAATACACAATGCATTGCGTGCTACGTACGACAACCCCGTATTGGGAGTGTTTTTAACACAAAATGCATTGCGTGCTTCGCACGCCAACCCAAATATTAATAGTGTTTTTAATACACAATGTATTGCGTGCTTCGCACGCCAAACCCTATGTTGGGAGTGTTTTCAATATACAATGCATTGCGTGCTTCCCACGCCCACCCTGTTGTTGGAAGAATTTTCAATACTGAGAGCATTGCTTGCTTCGCACGCCAACCCCCTTATTTTGAGTATTTTCAATACACGATGCATTGCGTGTTTTGTTAGAGTAAAGTATTTTTTGTTGAACCTTCATAGTTTTCTTATTCAATAGATCAGATCAAGCTCACAAGAGAGTAAGGCTGTAACCTACTGCATCAATGTGTATTGTACGTTGTAGTTTAATCAAGTAAATCTAAATATCAGTATGCATGCAATGCACAATGATGTAAAATATGTTGCTGGATGCTCTGTTGTGTTGTCTATTTAATAATTTAATTTGCACTTTTTAAATATAGTATTAATTTTTACTACTAAATTTCGGGATTTCGGGGAGGTTTTTGACTTGGTATACACAATTTTTAATGACACCCTAAAACGTATTCTGGGGAACGTGATCGGTGCTCATTGACTATTTCCGACCTTATGTCTCACCATAAATTTCATAGCTCATCTTTTCTATGAAAATTCCCTAAAAACTAATATATGTTCATGTGATAAGATAGTAATTAAATTAACATGTGCCAAATATTTAGGGTGTCCAGTAATTACGTGATCAATTTTCGGGAAATAGTTCTACGGGTCAAAATAAGAAAAATAAACGGTACCAGGAACTGGCACATACTTTTTGACAAACTTATTTAAATTATTAAACAAATTCACTGTGGCTTCATAATTGTAGGAGGGGTAGGAGAGGTGATATTAAAGTAGGAGATTAACTACTAAATATTATTATTATTATCTAGAGAGAAAACTATTCGTTCTATTTCGAACAAATTTGCACAAAACATGTCAATTAGGCTTGTATAGATGCACGAAAAAGTTTTTTGAAAATTTTTGAAAAACAACCCCCTTTATGGTCAAAAGACCCCCAAAAATCAGTTATTATTATTATTATTATTATTAACTAAACGAGAATTTTTAGAAAGATACGGTTTTTTGCCTGTGGTAGGGTACATTAAAGGCTACAAATAAGCCAAATTTTATCAAAATCGTTAGAGCCGTTTTTTTTATAAAAAAAATAATAACTGAATTTTTGGGTGTTATTTGTCAAAAATAGGATTGTTTTTCAAAAATGTTTAAACCCGTTTTTCGTGCATCTATACAGGCCTACTTGACATGTCTGGTGCAAATTTGTTTGAAATACATAATTAGATAACTAGTATGTTTGGATTTTCCACAAGGGCTTACTAGTGTAACATAAATTCTGATTTCACAAGTTGCAATTATTTATTTCCACGTACAGCAGTAGGAGCACGATATCGGTAAACCTTCGCCTGACGTTTAGATTGGGAGAGTTAAGGATGGAACAAATGTTATATTGTTAACTGTTTTGAAAGGTGTGTAGTACGAATGTCTCATTCGTGTAAAAACATTTGTTAGACACACTGAAATAAAGGAATTTGTTTCAAATAAAGAAATACAGTTATGTATTCAGGGCCACCGAGGGGGTGGGGCAAATGGGCAAGTTCATATGGGCCAGGATTGGACCTTATTAATAACAAATTTAATGAAAGAAAAACATTAATTTTAATGTTAATTTTTCAAAGTAAATTCTTCTTAAGTAAATTAATGGATATTTTAAATCCGTATAATTAGAAAATGTAAGTAAAGAGTAATGAAGGTTTTATGTATGTGAAACAATCATTGTGATTCGTTAAAACGCATAGGGTAGGTAGGTTCGAGTTGGACCAAAAGAGGGGCTGCCCCACAGACGCTCGGTTAAATTGATTCGGGCAAACTGGGCTTTTTAAAGCACCCTAATAATTCAAAGTAATCTACATGTTTTCATATTGTTACTATGTTATTCTGAATACTTTTATTAAATGAAACAGATGTATTTTCAAATTAATAACAGTTATAATAATGATTTTTTTAAATAATAATTATTAAAAGTGTTGTTAAATACTTTTTTCCGTAAACTTTTGTTTAAATAAACATTTCGTTAAATCTATAAGTCTCAAGAGTGTTAGTATTAGATTGTATGTGTACCAAGACCGTAGCCAAAGGGGGAGGGGTAAGGGGTCAAACACCCCCGAAATCCCGAAAATAGACAACACAACATAGGATCCACTCACAATACACGCAATTCACTCTGTATTAAAAATACTCTCAATACGGGGGTTAGCGTGTGAAGCGTTTTCAATATACAATGTATGCGTGCTTCGCACGCTCACTCCCTTATTGGGAGTATTTTCAATTCGCAATGCATTACGTGCTGTGAACGACAATTTTATGTATAATGCTACGGACGCACATGTGCGTCCGTTTTAAAATATTAGTGATTATTACGCAGAAAGTTTCAAAAATAAAGAAGAATGTTATTTCTACTCATTTAGGCTATAAATATAAAAAATAAAAGGTCAGCTCCCAGCATAAGAAATACGAAATTTGCGTAGCAGTGATCGTGTGACAGGAATTAGAAGTTATGTAATAAAACATAGGTTACTAGTAAATTACCTATGGAAAACAAAGCGACTTGCATCACATGTATCCCTTGGCTTCTAAGCTAAACAGCTCTTCTAGTAGTTTTTTTCGCCACTAGATCTCAGCACATGATAGACTTACAGTTATATTCCTTGTTCACAAACAAGATGTACATAATCACAATACCAGGCAGGAAGATGTCTTACGGATAAGACAGCACAGACTTGAAAAGTGTAAAAAACTTCCTCCTCAAGCAGGAGTTACACTTATTAATAAACTCGAACAAAAAATTAAAATTATCCGAGACCAGAAAACCTTTAAGAGAAATCTTCGACAACTCTTGGTGGCAAACTCCTTTTACTCGGTGGAGGAGTTCATCAGCCACAAGTGGTAGGTGGTTCGAGTGTGTGGGGTGGATCTGGTTGATTCTGTTTATATTTGAGATATCCTATCCAGGTATTGCATTATTGTCCTACATATTAGTAAATTAATTGTAATTGTAAATTGTAGTAAATCTTTATTTTAAATTAATTTTTAATTATTTGTAGTAACTGCTTTTATTTTATGTTAAATATAATGACTTTGCGCAGTATAATTTTAAGAGTGTGTAACTAACCTGATGAAATATGTAAATAATACTGTATAAATTGTGTTAATTGTTAGTTTTTTTTAATTGTTTTTGTGCGGTACCATTTAATTATCTTATTTTTGGACATGTCTATACAATGTAAAATTTTCAACAGACAAATAAAATTTAATTGAATTAAATTTCAATGTGTTGAAGAGCAAGTTTCTGCACTTAACTCCATTATTCACAAAAAAATTCACTTGTACCCCTTGGCTTCTCAGCCTTTCAAATATAGTTTTATCTCTGTAACAATCACTAATACAACATACACATTAGTCAAAGCAAATAGGAGTGTTTTTAGCGTTTAATCCTACCTACAGAGCTGGCAAAGCTTTGCAGCAAACAAAACATTATTATGAACGCTTATTACAAAACCAAACACGCGTAAGCTTTAAAAAAACAGTTGCTCCCTCGTCCCTGCATTCAGCACAAATACACGGACGGAATATTCAACTCGTCGCTGAACAAACATTGAGATTATAAAATAATGTGCTTTTATAAATTACAGTTGTTACAGAGGTTTGTTTGGTATCGAAAGTGTAAAACTACTTTCAACAATATCGATTGAGTAACTAGAAAAACATCAAAACACTTTTTCTAAAATACTATTGTTTAATCTCTGTTCAACCTGAAGCACGAATTAGACGTTTAAAATCACATGTTATTTTTAACATCCTATGCATTCAAATTCTAGTTTTATAACTTTGGTCTGTACTGCAATTGAAAATAATTCGACCACCCAGCTGGACCGCTGACGTGAGTTGAGCGAATTTCCAAAATTAAATTTATAGGCCTATGTTTTGGGCTTCATCAAACAATTTGGAAAATAAGTCTACTCACGACGGTGCTGAATAGCTGCAAAATTCTTCGCACACCAATCCGCATATTGGGAGTGTCTTCAATATTCAAAGCATTGCGTGCTTCGCACGCCATTCCGAAAATTGGGCGTTTCTTTAACACAGAAAGCATTGCGTGCTTCGCACGCCAACCCCCGTATTGGGAGTATCTTCAATACACAATGCATTGCGTGCTTCGCACGCCAACCGCACGGTAAAATCCACCACATGGCTTTGAACCGGGTACTTTTATGGTATTTTGCGTTTTGATCGATTTTGGGGGAACCAAGCGAGCTATAAGGTCGCGTAAAAAACTAAAATGTGCAGAATAACATCCTACATTTATATTTTTAGAAAACACTCTAAAATAATTTCATTCTCGTAGTAAAAATGTCAAAAAATACTTACTTCCGGTCAAAAAACGTACTTCCGGTTGTTGGATTTTTTTGGATAACGCTCGTAGACAACCAACATGTGTACCAAATTTGAACCAAATCGGACTTAAAAAGCGACCGCTAGAGTGCGAACACACATATATATATATATATATTTATATTTATATATATATATATACATATATATATATATATATATGAATTTTAATGACACCCAAAAACGTGTTCTAGGGACCCTGATCGGTGCTCATTTGCTACTCCCGACCTTGGGTCTTACCATAAGGGCCACTGCAATAGCTCATTTTTCCTATTTAAATTCGCTAATAATACGACCACGCCACTGAACCGCTGACGTGAGTTGAGCGAATTTCCAAAATTAAGTTTATAGGGCTAAGTTTGATGGTTTCGACAAACAATTTGGGAAATAGGTCTATTCCCGACGGTGCTGAATAGCTGCAAAATGGTTCGCACGCTATTCCGTATATTGGGAGTGTCTTCAATACACAAAGCACTGCGTGCTTCACACGCCAATCCCACGGTAGAATCCACCACATGACTTTGAACCGGGTACTTCTATAGTATTTTACGTTTTGATCGATTTTGGGGGAACCAAGCGAGCTATAAGGTCGCGTAAAAGACAAAATGTGCAGAATAACATCTTATATTTATTTATATTTGTAGAAAAACTCAAAAACAAATTCATTCTCGTAGGAAATATCTAAAAAAAATAGTTACTTCTGGTCAAAAACGGGCTTTCGATTGTTAGATTATTTTGGCTAACGAACTCGTTCGAGCGACGTAGACAACCAACATGTGAACCAAATCGGTCTTAAAATGCGGCCGCTAGAGGGCGAACACATATATACATATATATGTAAGATTTTTAATGACACCCCAAAACGTGTTCTGGGGACCATGATCGGTGCTCATTTTCTACTCACTTGGGTCTTACCATAGTGGGCCACTGCAATAGTTAATTTTTCCTATAGAAATTTGCTAATAATTCGACCTTGCAACTGAACTGCTGATGTGAGTTGTTCGAATTTCTAAAATTGAAATTATAAGTTAATTTAAATCTTTAAAGTGAATAAATTAATTAAATCCATTGAAACTACAATTGAATACATTGAGTTATCAAAAAAATCTGTTACTAAATTTGTTGACTACAGTATTTAATTTAATCAAAGAGAAAATGTTAGTTATACATTTAAAGCTAGTATTATCAGTAACGTTAAATAGTTGAATTGACTTAGAAATGTTAATTGTATAACTTTAAAGGATAAATTAGCTCTTTGTTTGACATCTCCTTTAAAGGTCAAAGATGATTGGCTCTTGAAACTTGTAAATTGCCTCTCTGAAATAATTAAAGTCCGTGGCCTAGATTGCTTGCGACAGTTTTGAGTTCCTCTACAACCTGTTTTATATATCAAATCTCTTTCGCGTAGAGACTTAACTAAAGCAAACTTAATATTTTACTTAAAATCAAAGATAAACAATTTTTACTTCCTCCCCCCCCCCCCACCTCTATACGTAGTATATGGAGAAAGTATTGTTTTCGTCCAAATTTTCGAATTTGAATTTTTAGAGGAATTATCTGTTTTGTTGCTCCCTGAACCCCAAAAATATTTTTAGTGGAATTATTTGTTTTGGTGCTCCCTGAACCCAAAAAAGCGGTTTTTTGGTGATGTCTGTCCGTGTGTCTGTTAGGATGAGTACAAAGCTGGAGGCCATACCAACGGTCCGATTTTGATGAAATTTTGTGTAGTTCTGGAATATCTTCAGGAGTTTTTTTTTTTCATTTTTTAAAATTTTATATTTTTAAGGAGTTTTACCCCCCAAAAACGGCAAAAAAAACGAGAAAAATCTAAATTTCTCAAAAACGGCTCTAACGATTGATTTTGATAAAATTTGGCTTATTTGTAGCCCTTAATGTACCCTACCATATGCACAAAACCGCATCTTTCTAAAAATTCTGGTTTAGGTAATAATAATAATAATAACTGATTTTGGGGTTTTTTTTTGCCAAAAATGGGGTTGTTTTTCAAAAATTTTAAAACCTTTTTTCGTGCATCTATACAGGCCTAATTGACATGTGGTGCAAATTTGTTCGAAATCGATCGAACAGTTTTAATAATAATAATAATACCTAATATTTTCCATGGTATGTCCTACTTTTGCAATTCTAAATAACCACCTACTATGCTACTCTTGGGAAGGTATAAAGTTTCAAGTGGGAGAACGTATGTGGCAGTTATCTGGTACCGTTTATTTTACCACTGCTGATCTAATGATCTACGCAAATAGTATTCGTAAGGAAGTTCGTTGCATTTAGAAAATCTTATACTGGTCAGATTGGAAGATATATATTTAATAAACTCTACGTTAATCCATGAATACTTTTTGACGAGACTTAACCTTGAGCGTGCATACAGTTTTCTACTTACTATAAAACTTCAGGCGTAGAAAACTTCCAGGCTCAGAGTTGGCTAAGGCTCCGTACACACCTGCTGATTTAAGTAAAATAAGCGATTATATACAATCATGCGTTTCAAAATAGGGACTGCTTGAAAATATTCCAAATGTACTTTTTTTCTTCTTTTTTTTTGTAATTAATGTTTGAATGTTTCAAAAAGTTGCCATTTCGGAACGCATAATTGGATGTAATCGCATGTTACTTTCTCACGATACTGTAGTGTAGAGAAAGTATAGTGATCGCAAAAAGAATCGATGTTGAGATTTTTGTGGAAAAATCCGTTTTGGGACCCCCTTAATCCAAAAAAGTGGTTTTAAAAAAATGTCTGTCTGTATGTATACAAAGCTAGAGCGAAAACTATTCGATCGATTTCAAACTAATTTGCACCACATGTCAAGTAGGCCTGTATAGATGCACGAAAACGGCCTTGAAAATTTTTGAAAAACAACCCCCATTTTGGCCAAAAACCCCCCAAAAAATCTGTTATTATTTTTTTATAAAAACAAACGGCTCTAACAATTTTGATCAAATTTGGCTAATTAGTAGTTTTTAATGTACCCTACCATATGCAAAAAACCGCATCTTTCTAAAAATCCTCATTTTGCTAATAATAACAAATTTTTGGGGTTTTTTTTGCCATAAAGGGGGTTGTTTTACAAAATTTTTCAAAACCTTTTTTCGTGCATCTATACAGGTCTAATTGACGTGGCTAGTGCAAATTTGTTCGAAATCGATCGAATAGTTTTCTCTATAGATAATAATAACAATATTTATTAGTTAATCTCCTACTTTAATAACCTCTCCTACCCCAACTACAAAATTATGAAGTCACAGTGAATCTGTTTAATAATTTAAATATGTTTGTGAGAAAGTATGTGTCAGTTCTTGGTACCGTTTATTTTATTTAAAATAGATCATTGTTCAGTTTTAACTCAATCAGTCAAACTATTCTCTAATTATTAATTATTTTGTAAAAGTTTGTCTGGATCCGAGCAACAAATCCACAGAAGGGGAGTAGAGAGGTCGGAGGCACGCTGTATAATATTATGTAGGAAGTTCTGAAAAAAATTGCTGCTTTTTTCAGTGAAAGAGTTATTAGGTTTGAAAGATGTTTATGGTTGATGAGAAGGATAACTCACGGGAAAATCCTAGATAAAAAACTAACGTGATGTAAAATAATTCAATCACGCCGTTGAACTGCTGACGTGAGTTGAACGAATTTTAAAATTAAGTTTATATGTTTCAGGGTTTCAATCAATTGTTTTTGGGAAATTGGTCTTCTGGAAATCCATCAAAACGTAAAATACGAAAAAAGTTGTACTTTATTGTATAAAGGTAAAAGTAAAAGGTTTCGGTTTAAAGTAAAGGGTAGATAAAAGGTTATGGTAAGAAGCAAAAGGTAGAAGTAAATGTTTTGGTTTCAAGAAAAATGTAAAAGTAAAATGTTTTGGTTTCAAGTAAAAAGTAAAATGTTTTGGTTTCAATTAAAAGTAAAATGTTTTGGTTTCAAGTAAAAGGTAAAAGTAAAATGTTTTGGTCTCAAGTAAAAGGTAAAAGGAAAACGTTTTGGTTACAAGTAAAAGGAAGAAGTAATGGTTTTGATATTTTTCATATGTATAATGATTACCTTGTATTCGCTAGGATATACTTCAACGGACAAGTAAAGGGAAGTCAACTGCAAACACTCAGGAGACGGGTACAGGTGTGAAAATTAGCCAACTTCCCTGTCTATCACAACACAGATTGCAGTATGTTGTGATCGTTTTAAGGTTTTGTTTCACGTTTGTCCTACTTTGTGAGTGCGGTTTCTTCTAGTTACATGAAAGTTTGCAGGGGACCAGTGAATTTAGAAAAGTCTCAAGATCCGAAACTGAAACCTGAGAAGGATGATGCGAATAAAACTGTGATTGTAAGCATTGTACCGGAAATCACTAGGAACAAAAGACTTAGAGAAAAAAATAAATAACATGAAAATGAGCTTAAAAATGAAAATACACCTGGAAGAACAAAAGTATATTTATAAATGGAAAACAAAACACCTCCATGAGTTACTTCATTGCAAGCCACTGTACGTTATTATTAGTGTATAGTTTTATATTATTTCAGTTACGTAAAGTAAATTATTTTCGTTTAAGAAAACGAAAGTTACTTAATTTATAGTTATGACATGTTTTTTAAGTATTGTCTTTTAAAGGGGTTATCTTTATTTCTATATTTAATAATAGCTGTGTTTTTAAATGTGTCCAAACGAATATGAATAATCTATATTTATTATAATACGTTAGTTCAGACTAAATTATTAAGTTTAGTAATTATTTAAAGTCCTATTAATGACTTAAATTACATTTTCCGGCCGAAACTTCTAAGGTCGAAGCTGATTGGGCAAAATTTAAGGAGAAGTGGGACAGGAGGCGTAAATTTATTTAAAAACTTTAACATTAATACTTTTGAACCGGTGAAGTTACACAATAATAAGGATTCTTTAAATTAACACAATGTGACAAAACACACTTTCAGCGATTGACCTTCAAATATATACTGGATCGTTTTAGAATATTAGGTATCTAAAGTTGCAGTCTCCTTTGACAAAATTTCAACGCTCAGGGTCCAACCACTGTAGAAGCCTTGTTAGCTAGACTAGTTCAAAGCAATTGAGAGTAGCAAACAGTGGTTTCCAGTTACTTGAAGTATCATTCCTGAATGCAACCAACCGATTCTAATCTAATGTTCCTTGTTTGAAACGGTTGAAAGGCTGTGCAATACCACTCCAGTAAAAGCATCGAATCCAGTTAGCAGTGCCAACCCAGGGCTCTATAACAAGTTCTAAACCGTTTCTTTGATCTCGGCACTGTGCCGCCAGTTTCACTCTGACGTCACCATGTTGATACACGCTAGCTGGTAATATTTCAGTAATGTGCGAGCAGTCGTTAACTCGCTGTTGTAACTCGATGGAAAGGCTTCAGTAAAATAAAATTTAGATATTCTTAATCTACATAAAGTACGGATTCTAACAGTATAAAAAAACTTTTATTTTAACAGGTATTTCGAATTTTAATAATTGAAAATATTTGAGAATTATCACAGACTGATATGAAAAAGTTACTAAGCGAGGAAATTTTTTATTTTTGGGTTATAAACAAACTTCCAGCGGGAAAGTTGTAACCAATGAATTGATCTAAACTATCCAATTCACCGATTTGTGATAAAATGATTACATCATTATGAAATCGTTTTCTAAATGAGCGCGCAGAGGTGCCGCGCCACGACTCCCGAAGTACAGTTGTTTGATACGGGAATAACGTTTATGTACATATTGTTATTTTAAGTAAATCACTTGTCCCCAGGTAATTATGCCAGCTAGAAAAAAAGTAAGCATTTTATTTTAACATAAACTAATTATAATTTATAAATAAAATTTGATATTATTGAAGTGGACACAAAAAGTTAAGTTGGAGGTTCACGTTTAAAATATAATATCATTATTATAAGGTAATTCTTTTAATTAAATATGAAACTCATTGTTTTACGTAATTACGATTTTCTTTTTCCATCATTGATCTCTAATTTTATTTCTTTGAATGTACGTAATAATTATATTATTTTTTAAACGTTAACCTCCAACTTAACTTTTTGTGTCCACTTCAATAATATCAAATATTAATTATAAATTATAATTAGTTTATGTTAAAATAAAATGCTTACTTTTATTCTAGCTGGCATAATTACCTGGTGACAAGTGAATTACTATATTACCTTAAAATAACAATATCTACATAAACGTTATTCCCGTATCAAACAACTGTACTTCGGGAGTAGCAGCGCCGCACCTCCTCGCTATCATTTAAAAAACAATTTCATAATGACGTAATCATTTTATCACAAATCGGTGAATTGGATAGTTTAGATCAATTCATTGGCTACAACTTTCCCGCTGGAAGTTTGTTTATAACCCAAAAATAAAAAATTTCCTCGCTTAGTAACTTTTTCATGTCAGTCTGTGATAATTCTCAAATATTTTCAATTATTAAAATTCGAAATACCTGTTAAAATAAAAGTTTTTTATACTGTTAGAATCCGTACTTTATGTAGATTAAGAATATCTAAATTTTATTTTACTGAAGCCTTTACATCGAGTTACAACAGCGAGTTAACGACTGCTCGCACATTACTGAAATATTACCAGCTAGCGTATGTCAGCATGGTGACGTCATAGGCTAACGATACTGGGTCACGGTAAATGATTAAATTGTATAGCCTTTGTTATAAAGCCCTGGTGCCACCCTTGAGAAGTCTGGCCTATAATATTACTAGTAAAACAGTCTAGCGCTTGTATACACTTTCGTTTTTACTAATTAATACCGGTCTTATTAGCTAATTTCCGTAAGAAAAATGAGCTATTGTAGTGTCCTGTATGGTAAGGCCCAAGGTGGGGAGTAGCAAATGAACATCGATCATGGTCCATAAAACGATTTTTTACTTATACATTTTACTTCAAACCAAAACCTTATACTTGAAACCAAAACCATTTACATCTACATTTTACTTAAAACCAAAACCGTGTACCAGTTATCCCTTTGATCGTATAGGGAATCGCTAGTCAGCGTGTATTTGCACCGACTTAGTAAAATTTTGGAAGACGTGACTGGAACTGTCGATGCAAATGGACGCTACCCATATACCCAGAGCAAATTAATTAATCATCAACCTTAATTTAACCGATTGCCTTTAGCCGTACCCTGCAAATCCGATTCTGCCAGCTTTTAACAAGCGCTTAATTAATTAATATAAATCTAAACTATTGCACTTTAACTTTAGCTAATTCACTAATCACCATTTGTACACGATAGGCTTGTAACCGAACCGAACTTATTACCGCTTAATATTCATTACGAGTGCGCGATTTGTTATAATATCACGTTACGCGTTTACCGATTATAATATAAATTAATTAGATTGCTTATGGCATATTAACAAGGATTTCAGTGAGCGTAGAACCTCGACACCGACGGACGTTTTACCTGCCGTTTACGTATAGTTGATAGGTCGGCGCTCGGGACTACACTGGCCTCCAACTCAATGTCAAGTTGCAAGGTCAGTTCCAACGCGCATGCGCGCAACTAGTTACATTTAGGTAACGGAGTCGGTAACTCGTTGCA
>JAGFPH010005498.1:36642-48669 GCA_018207615.1 Philaenus spumarius | reverse complement strand
TTACTCTCTTATCCCCTTTTCGGGTTTGAATTTAAAATTACTCTCTTATCCCCTTTTTGGGTTTGAATTTAAAATTACTCTCTTTTCCCTTTTGGGGTTTGAATTTAAAATTAGCCTCTTTTCCCCTTTATGGCTACACTACTCGCACTGAAATCGTTGCAGAATAAGTTACATCACCTACTGGAAGGTTTAGGCGATCACTTTTGTACGGCCTGGGCGATGACACTGGGTGTCAGATATTCATCTTTATAAATATTTCGACAAAAAATCTCTTAACCCTGCAACTGTCAAACTACTCAATTTGAGTAGTCGTGGGGGCGTGGCACGTAAAAATGATCAATTTTGACAACTATACTTGTAATGAATATTTCACCGACTAAAAATTATTCAATCGCAAAAAGTCAAAAACCGTTGGAAAGGTAATGATCTAAACTTTAATTTTTGTATTTACAAGTTTTTTTCTAAAACGTATATTTACATACGTAATCATCGTTGCAGTTTATTAGTTTTCTTCAACAAACTCGGCGCCCGTCAATGCACCAGTTTTCGTCACAAAACATGACGAAGCAACGCATCTTTTCTCTCTCTCTAAACCCCGCCCACTACTTCTTCTAAAGTAAACCTAAATAGTATTATCTTTGGATTCTTCACAATACTAACATCCAATCAAAAATCGGACAAATAGTTCTACAATTGTCGGCCGTTTTGTAGACCCTTGTAATTGGTCAGTTTTCCTACCAATAAACAGCGTTATATATTACACGTGATATCTGTGTGAAAACAATCGTTTTTTAGAGATATTTTGGTATCTTTGTAAACATAATGCTTCAAGCTAACTTTCCCTGTACCCCAAATATGCTTTATTTGAACAGTTTATTGTGTAGGACCGTGGGAAATTGACTGCTAATACGGTCTCATCTAAGGTTTGAAATCGATCCCTAACGGCTTTTTATAACATTGCTAGACATAGCAGTTTGCGCACGCATCGTGATAGCTTGAACGGACAAGAGAATTCTACATTTTTTTCTCTTTTGTTATTAAAATAATTCTAAGTCAAACACTTTTAGGAAAAGATAATTTACAAGTATAAGGTTCAATTCTTTGATTTATTCTCTACACTTTGTTATAATAATATTTCATTTTTGGGTAAAGCGAATATTATTTTACGTTTGAAACTAGGCCAACTTTTGTTAGCAGTGGTGTTGTAGATGGAACATAAAAACTGGTGTTTTCAAAATAAGAATTTGAAAGTGATAAATGTTTTTATACAGTTCTATTTAGAACTAAATTATGAAACTTTTTTACGTTTACGAAAAAATTACAAAAAATGTTTACTACTTGTTTTGTAGGCCTAAAGTTGAACATTTTCCTTTCGTTACTGAACATTTTTTGTTTCTTGAGCTAATAACTTTTACAATTTTACATCAATAAATTTTTTAATTGCATACAGGAATTCTTTGAACCTTTCTCTACAAAAAAGGTGCACAACACTTTTGGATTGGTATACAATTACTATATTTGGCGAATTTTTGAAAATATGCTTGCACACGCACCGAAATGACTTGGCGTTGCAAAACATTAAAACATGGACAGATGTAGGGTTAAAGACCTTCCAACAACAATAACTAAATTTAATTTGAAATTTTCTTAGCTCAAAATTTATTTTTCGAGTACTCTTAATTTTTGATCTCTGAGTAGTGAGAACACTGGAACTGACCTTATAACTTTACTTATTTGTGCTTCGGATATTACTACGGCTAGACACAATTATAATTTTAATCCTAAAGGAGAATATTGTGAATGGATAACTGTACAACAGGTAATTGATTACGCTCAAGTTAGTTGTAAGAAAATCAATAATTATTTTATTTTTAAAAAAAATCCAAAACTTGCAAAACAAAAATAATATCTCTTCTTTGACCAATTTTAAGGCTCTTCTTTACCTTGAAGAAAACTCCCGAGTGAACAAGTATGATTTCAATGCAAATGTCTGACTCAAGCCGCAAAATCGTTGAAACATGCATTCGTAATACCGTGTTTCGTATTCTATTTATAAATTAATAATCTGGGAAACTACTTTAAGTTATAAAGAAGGGTTTATATTTTTTACGTGTTAGCTTAAAATATAGAAATTATTGCTTAAAACTCCCAAAAAATGAGTTAGAAATAATCGATTTTTACTCATTTAAACTGTTGATTAAAATGAGTTGCCGACGATTTCTTTCAATTATGAGATATAAGACAAAAGCACAAAGCCTTTAAGAACAATTTAAGATGTTTCATAACTTTTTAGGTTGAAAAACGGCGTCCGAAACACGGTAATACGAAGTGCATATTTTTGCTGTTTTACGCAAGGTATAGAAGACCCTTATATACAATTTATATTACAGTATAGAATTAATTTACCTATCAGGCTTGGTTTTAAATTAGAACCGTTTTTAATTAATAATTTATTTGATTTATTAACTTTACTATTTAGTCAAATTTTATTTAATTATTTATTTAATGTATTTTAATCATTATCATCTTGAATTTATATTTACCGAATTTATTTCAATTTATCTAATTTACAATTTATTTATAATTTTACCAGAATCGAATCTAACCTACTCAAACCAGTACTTTTAATAAATTTAATTGAATTTACTCAGGCAAATTATTTTACGGGGAATAACGTATATCCGTTATCACAGACCTTATTTCTGAAGCTAGCACCGTGTTTTGATGTACCGGATGTTCCTGGAAGATAGGTGTAAGCGCTTTGACGCTCGTACTGCGCTGGTTTTGTTGAAATCAGCCGAGGGAGAACTTCAAGTTGCTGGCTTCTGTAGTCGTGATGTCAACGTGCAGTTGTTGGTAGGTGAGCAGAATTTATTTACAGATGAACTGGTAGAATATAAATGTAAATTTAAATATTAACTTTAACAGTATATTTGTACTTTCAACAAATATAAATGTAGGATGTTATTCTGCACATTTTGTTTTATAGCTCGCTTGGTTCCCCCAAAGTCGATCAAAACGTAAAATACCATAGAAGTACTCGGTTCAAAGCCATGTGGTGGATTCTACCGTGGGGTTGGCGTGCGAAGCACGCAATTCACTGTATTGAAGATACTCCCAATATACGGAATGCCGTGCCACCCATTTTGCAGCTATTCAGCACCGTCGTGAATAGACCTATTTCTCAAATTGTTGGTTGAACCCCTAAAACTTAGGCCTATAAACTTAATTTTGGAAATTTGCTCAACTCACGTCAACGGTTCAGCTGCGTGGTCGAATTATTATTTTAATATTGGTCTAGTATTATGGGTTTTTTTTTTAGTTTTATGTTCTGTATACCAACACTAAGCGATACAATTTATTTCGTAATCTAAAATTGCATGTCTTTTTGATTCTACACAGAATGAAAAACATACACATTGTAAAAGATAGAATAAACCTCACTAATAACATACGCTTACAGTTAACAAATACAATTAAAAAGAGAAGAACAAATAACTACTTTCTCTCTCTTTCTATAGACTGGTCATTAGAGCCTGAAACGACTCCTAAAGGACTACTTTAGTACGTTTCTTTTGTTCAGTGTCCGAACTACAATTACGTTCCGTTATTACCTACACGATCCTGTTTCTGTGATAATGATCGTGTTCACACCAAGTTAATGACTATACGATCCGCTAGTGTTTAAATTGGCGGTAGAATTTAATTTGTAGTGAAAGTTACATGCAAACCACAGTACTCGTTAGAGAATTTCCATACTAAAGATGAACGATTGCAGAGACTCTTATGGTGAGGCCTAAGGTCGGGATTAGTCAATGAGCACGTATCATAGTCCCCAGAACACGTTGTGTGATGTCATATACATTTGTTATATATATATATGTGTGTGTGTGTGTGTGTGTGTGTGTGTATTTGCGCTAAACGGCCGATTTTACACATTTAGGTTTACTAAGTCGCTCAGAAGAGATTGTTAGGAAAAAATCCAACAAACGGAACAACGATTTTTTGACCGATAGAAAATTTTGTTTTAGATTTTTCGTATTAGAATAATTTTTGTTTTTTTGTTTTATCTAAAAAACTAAAAACAAGAGATTATTCTGCTAATTTTGATTTTTTACAAGACCCTATTAGTCTGGTTTCTCAAAAACGTTTTAGGAAACCTATACTTATTCGTTAAATTCTTATGAAAAGTGATTTTTTTATATTTAAAAACACAGTTGTTGGAGCTTTCTGAGGCAAGACTAGGGCAACACAGGAAGATATCACTGTTTCGGGTGAGAGCGTTACTTCCATGCTATTTGTGCCGGACTTGCTCCCAGTGCCTTTACTTGCACGCACCTGAATTATTAGCCCAGTCAATAAAGGTTTTGTGTCGGAACTAATTAGTGAAAAGATGATTTTTTCATGGATGTTAGTTGATTATATAAGGAATATTTTCTGAAAAGTCCCCGCTTCTACCCCTCTTGCTTCCCTCCCCCCCTTAAAGTTCACTTTTGAGAGACTTTTTTATTTTGTCAATATTTAAGAGATAAACAGCGATAGAGCCATTTTTATTTCGTTATTGTAATCCTTATAATATTCTCTATCAAAAATGTTCATTGCGTTTAAGCTATAAAACAATTATTTACCGTGTATTTTTAAATTTAATGTTAAAATTTTAACTTTTCTCTTACAATAATTACATGTTTAGCAATTTTTTATTAATAAGAGACAAGTTATGAAAAAATGGCTCAAATAAAACTTTTAGGGCATTTTGCAATCTTTATATTGATATAAGTTTTAAATGTTAAGTGCAGACAGTTGACTTAATCGGCCTGGCAAAGGAAGATGACACTGCGCGGGGCGTACGAGTCCTCGCGGGCCGGATCGGCCCGTTGGCATATCAGCGGTCAATCTGCAGTAAAAGCCTATTGTTTGGTCTTTTATTTGTATATCTGGTCTAATTATGGGTATTACAATGGTAAAATTGACATACAATTTTTTTCCAATTATATGTCTTTCCCCCAGGGCATTGTTGTATACACACACTTTCATGGTTTTCGTTACGACTTATATACACACAAGTATAAATATTATCTGTCCAGTTGCAACAGGGCTCCAACCATACATTTATAGTTTATACACACGAATGTGAGTGAGAATGTAGTAGAAAAGTATAATTAATGAAAATAAACATCAATCGACATATCTGGACAACTGGAAAAAAAGGAACACCCCTTGATGTTGGTAAAAAAACTTTTTAAGAGGTGCAATTTAAAGGTTACTAACATTTCCACAACTAACTTAGTGCATATTTACTGAAATCAGTTTTTCATAGAATTTAAGCAATTCAAAGGGACGGAAAGTGAAAATTTTGCTGTAATTAATTGAGATTTAACAATTACTAGGGGAGACCCCTGCGTGCTCCGCACGCCAACCCCCCACTCCCCAACTCCCTGTTGGAACCCTAGCTAAACTGTGCGAAGTTTTTGCAATTAATGTAGGCCTAGTTGCTTGATTTAATAAGATATTGATTTATTAAATTTACTAAAAAGACAATTTCATCATTGATTGTTTTATTAAATTGATTTATTAAATTTATTTAAATTGATTTATTAAATTTACTAAAAAGACAATTTCATCATCACTAATTATCCGTTCACCTCCATAACTATTGAACTATAAACATATAAACAGAAAAACATAATTAAGCAACAGCAAAATTAAACATAACCTACTTCAATAAAGTAAATTACAACATAAACTAACCATGTCATGATAATAAAACATGTGCTGTTATAATCAGCTGATCTGTGCTATTATAAATTTTTATGTCCAATAGAACTCCAGATGATAATAAAACATGTGCTGTTATAATCAGTTGATCAGTAAATACAATGTTATTGAATAGAAAATATTTTAAATTACATTTTAAAAATATTAAAATGATGGAATAGTAAAATTTTAAGTAAAATGGGCAAATATAGAGTTAATTACCTTTCATTTAACACAAACTGCATGTCAATCGGTCCAATAGAACTCGAGATCTCACTTGGAATAGGCCTAAAAATTTTCCCCATGTTAAATTGCCATAAGAGATTTTAATTTCCGTTTTTAGAAAATTTAGTGCTGTAATTACTAAAATCCAAGTAAAATGGGCACATATAGAGTTAATTACCTTTCATTTAACACAAACCGCATGTCAATCGGACCAATAGAACTCGAGATCTCACTTGGAATAGGCTTAAACAATTTTCCCATGTTAAATTGCCATAAGAGATTTTAATTTCCGTTTTTTGAAAATTTAGTGATGTAATTACTAAAATCCAAGTAAAATGGGCAAATATAGAGCTAATTACCTTTCATTTAACACAAATCGCATGTCAATCGGCCCAATAGAACTCGAGATCTCACTCGGATTACAAAAAAACCTTTTCAAATTAATATATAGATTTGCTGCTCCTTTGCTATTCGTGGAAACAAACTATTGATTCGTGGAGGGAATTTTGTCCTCTACAATAATACACCGTTTAGGAGTCATAATAGTAAAACTGATCCGGAGCTGGAGGCTGAGGTGCAAGGAAATTCTATTAATATATTTCGTACACGGAAGCAGCTATTCAAGAAGTTCGTAGGTAGACAAATTTTTCAAACGGTTGAGAAGAGAAATCCAGAAACACGTAAACCTAATTTTAGGAATTAGCTCAACTCACATCGACGGTTTCTCATACGCTAAGTTATAATTACTTATAAAACATTTGTATACTTTAATCTTGGATGGGACAGGTTTTAATTTGCTTTCGTAAGTATTTTCAGGTTGAATCCACGTAACTTGTTGGTTGATACGAAGAATCGTTACTTTGTGTATTAAAATCGGTTTAACTCTAGGATTTTGTAAAAACCTTCAACTCATTGGTTCACAATTAATGTGTTCTGACGGTTTTATACTAGTAAGCCCCCGTGAATAATCACAGGCAGATTAATTTGATACACATAAGTAATGCATCATTAAAAAAATAACTATTTAAAACCAAAAGACTCTATCTAGGCCTACATAACTATGCTGACGGGGATTTTTAACTCGGTAAATGTGTACAATTGTAACAGTTGTAAAACTGTAGGCCTATTTGTTAAAATTTTGTATTTATATACATTATTATATATCTAAATAAAGATAAAATTTTTATTTTTAATTGCTTTTTATTTAATAACTAGTAGACCCAGCAATGCTTCGCTATCGCTTGATTTAATTTAAATGGTAGTTATTCCATTTCATTACATTGACTTAAGTAATTGAATTGCAAAATGGTTTTTATACCACTTAAGAATATACTACACAAATTTAGATTTATAGTTTGTAAATCTTTTTAGATAATGCAGTAAACCTTTTGCTCGTTTTTACCTAATCTAAAAAAAACTGTTAGTTTTAAAGAATTGTAAAAAAACCTGATTCTAAATTAGCCCAATTGGTTGCAAATAAACATGCTTTGGTTCATTGTAGGCCTAACCTAAAATTATGTTCAGTTTTTTATCCAAATCAGCTGTTTTGTATATAATATGCAACAACCAATGTTTGAATTGAATTAAAATATAGTAAGCATTTTTTAGTTGATTTTTGTTTTTGTTTGCTTTAAGTTGGTCAGTCTAACCTAAAAAAGCTGTTGGGTTTGAAGAATAATAAACTGATTATAAATGCTAAGTAAAGTTGCTATTGTAATGAATGTAAACAAACATGACGTGTTGCTAAGCTTTTTTACGAACAGTTGTTTTTGTACACTATGGTATTGAGTCCATACAAAATAGGCTGTTTAGATTTTTTCCAAATCAGAAACTTTTTCTTGAAACTTTTCAAATTTGTCTTTATACAAAACCTAGTTCGAACTATTACGAACATTTTTAAACAAAAAATAGCCAAATTGGTTCAGCCGTTCTCAAGTGATGCGCTTACAAAAGAACAGCAATTCATTTTTATTGTATGGATAACATCCTCACATTGGCATTTAAAATTTTAGAAATTCAATATTCATATTTAAAATATATATATATATTAAAATAATATATGCATACATTCTAATATCACTATGGCAACCGACCATATGCCGGTTCTCATGTAAAGTGGCAACCAGGTGAACATGACAACTCAATACGGTTGTCATTTTACGTCAACATGTGTTTCGCATTCCTTATACTATAAATAGGTAATTAGAGTTAGTTTTTATATCTTTAATGTTGTTTAAGTTGATCAAATTTCTTTCAACTAGCGTTTACACGCTTCAATTTGCTTTCAACTTTCAACTTAAAACAGGTTGCTCAACTCAAGTTGACCCGTGTAAACCAAGCTTTACAATTAATTATTACTTCGTTGTTTACATAATTAACGAACGTAAAATCAATTTGATCATCTTTTTCAATTACCCGGACCACAATACTATGTTTAAGAGTACCAGAATAATTTCACATAACCAACGTTAGGTACAAACTTCCTTAATTCTCTAAAGAAGTGCTTAAGCTTGGTGCTTAAATTTCTTAGTGCTTTAAGTTAGAAAATTTAAAATTTAAATTTAAAATTTAAGTTAGTGCTTAAATTTAAAGAAGCTGCCAACTCTTTTAATAGGTTGTTTGAAGCTCCCATAATGACACGTCTTTTAATCCATGGCCTAACCCACCAACGGCGCTTTCTTCTTAGCCTTTTCTTGCGATTTTGAAGAATTCTTGATAAGACGTGGCCTATGCTTCCTGCAATAGCTTGTACACATAATTGGAAAATATCACAATCTTCCAACATGGTTTTTGTACGTAGTTTTCACTAGGTTGACTTCAACAGTACTAGCCGTGTAAACACAATCATCAACTAGTTGATTCAACTCCAATTGCTCAACTCAAGTTGACCCGTGTAAACCCTGCTTAACCTAAAAAAGCTGTTGGTTTTGAAGAATAATAAACTGATTATAAATGCTAGCGTAAAGTGTAGTTGGTATGGTAATGAATGTAAACAAACATGTGTTGCTAAGCTTTTTTGCTTATATGTGTTTTGTGCACTATGGTCTTGAGTCCATACAAAAGAGGCTGTTTAGTTTTTTCCAAATTTTAAACTTTTTCGGGAAACTTTTCAAATTTTTCTTTGTGTAAATACCTAGATCGGACTATTACAAACATTTTAAAACAAAAAATAGCCAAATTGGTCCAGCCGTTCTCAAGTAATGCGCTTACAAAGGAACAACAATTAATTTTTATTATAATATAGAGATGATAGATCGAATGATTTAGAAGTTACTAATATTATAATGAAGAAATTAATAATGGAATACGTTTATAAATGTTATAGGAAGATGTACGAATGTTACCGAAGTTAAATCTCTTATTTAAGTTTGTATAAATGAATAACATTCATGATAAATGGTTGTATTTATATTCATTTTATAACGTCAAAGCAAATCTTATAACGTTCTTTAACTCATATTTAAAAAAATCAACTTCACAAGACTTATGTTATTGATTGAAGTTGTAAACATAACCCCAAAAGTATAAACTATGTTAGGTTTTGTTCGATTATTACAGATGATGAGTATGTTATATTGTTACTCACAGACGTATGTATATACGGACGTACACTCGCTTTTATAGGAGTTGACTAGATAAATGAACTATGCATTGAATATACATGCAAGTAATACACAGAAAGTAAAGCAGAAAGAATAGAATATCGTATTTACTTCGACATAACTTTTGTAATACACTATTTGCTGGAAGGCATAATGAAAAAGAAAGTTAAAGTGGCAGCTAAAGCAGGTGTAAAGTCTATCACGTGTCAGAGAAAGCAATCAACTCTCGCAACCCTTACCCGAACATTCTCATTTTCTCACGAAACCAAATAACCCCAACACCACTCGAGGTTGTACAACTTTTGATTATGTAACAAAGATATTTATTGTTGATGCGAGTTCAATTCGTATATTTGGGGAAATACAATTATCATGAAATCTCGAAGATTACGCTTCTGATATACATGTTAATATTTTGTTTGTTAATATTTTTATAAAACGCATTTTACTTTTCAATTTCCTTTAAATAATATAGAAACTTACATACACGTATTTTAATAACGAATTTCCATAGGCAAAATGAGGTATTGCAGTGACCCTTATGGTAAGACCGAAGGTCAGGAGTAGCAAATGAGCACCGATCATGGTCCCCAGAACACGTTAAAATCATATATATATGTAAATTACTTGTGTGTTCGCACTCTAGCGGCCGCATTTTAAGTCCGATTTGGTTAAAATTTGGTACACATGTTGGCTGTCTACGTCGCTCAGACGAGTTCGTTAGCCAAAAAAAATCCAACAATCGGAAGCACGTTTTTTGACCTGAAGTAACTATTTTTTGAGTTTTTCCTACGCGAATGAATTTTTTTCGAGTTTTTTTTACATTTATAAATTTAGGATGTTATTCTGCACATTTTCTTTTTTTATAGCTCCCTTGGTTTTCCGAAAATCGATCAAAACGTAAAATACCATAGAAGTACCCGGCTCAAAGCCATGTGGTGGATTCTACCGCAATGCATTCTGTATTGAAGATACTCCCAATACGGGGGTTGGCGTGCGAAGCCCGCAATGCCTTGTGTATTGAAGATACTCCCAATATGCGGAATGGCGTGCGAACCATTTTGCAGCTATTCAGTAAAGTCGTGAATAGACCTATTTCCCAAATTGTTGGTTGAAACCCTAAAACATAGGACTATAAACTTAATTTTTGAAATTTGCTCAACTCACGTCAGCGGTTCAGCTGTGTGGTCGAATTATTTGTTTGTAGTTTTAGTTTAGTTTTAGTTCCATAAGTTGTGTATATAATATTTTTGTAAAGAAGAAGAGAACTCTATTGTGTAAAAGAAAAGACAAACAAATAAAGAAATTAAGAATAATTATAATTTAAAAAAATATTTGTTGTAATTAATCCCTTGTTACTAGGGCTCTTAAGCTTATAATTAGTGATGCATTTGTTGCACATTAAATATTTAATTGGTAATTTGGAGTTGTTTAATGTATATTAGTGAAATATAAATTAGTTTGCAGTGGGATTAAAATGATTTCCCATAATCCTAATAGCCGATTTTACTGTTGAACACATTCGAATGAATTTGTTGTATTGGTTAGTTTGTGGATTAGCCCACTTATGAAAACGCTCTAGCAGGTAAATCGTATTAAATTCGAAATAATATGTTACAAAATATATTTAAAATATATCCGAAACGTTATTTCCCATAAAAAAAACTAATTGCAAGAAGGCGGAAAAATTTCAAACTCACCAAATAGCGGTTGTTGTATGGCTGCGAGTAACTGAATTTGTTTATATCCACTAAGACTCGTACATTTTGAGATATTAAACCGTTTCCAGAATTTTCAAACACCCTGTATACGCTCGATCACAGTTGTTAGGAAAGATAAGTTATTGAGATTGACTTTAGATTAGATTAGTACCTGTTAAATGTTTTATAATCAACTAGCTGGCCCGATCCGGCTTTGCACGCATAGACAAATCAAAGTTAAATGTATATTAACAAAAAATATATTATTTCAATAAATTATATCAATTATATGGGGATTTTTAGTAACTTTGACCCCCCCCAAACCTCCCCTAAAATTTCGAATTTTTTGAAAACCTTTCTTAGAGAGCACATTTGGCCCTAGAGGAAGCTACATGCCAAATGTCGTTCCAATCCGTTCAGTAGTTTTGGATAAATCGTGATTTAGTAACTTTGACCCCCCAAACCGCCCCTAAAATTTCGAATTTTTTTAAAACCTTTCTTAGTGAGCACTTATCGCCCTATAGGGAGCTACATACCAAATTTCGTTCCAATCCGTTCAGTAGTTTTGGAGAAATCGTGATTTAGTAACTTTGACCCCACAAACCGACCCTAAATTTTCCAATTTTTAAAACCCTTTTTTAGTGAACACTTATATCCCTAGAGGAAGCGACATACCAAATTTCATTCCAATACGTTCGGTAGTTGAAGAAATCGTGATTTAATAACTTTGATCCCCCCCAAACCCC
>JAGFPH010005498.1:20866-33587 GCA_018207615.1 Philaenus spumarius | reverse complement strand
TGCTCAATGTATCCTCCGTTGACTGTCACGCACTGCTCCAGTCGTCTGCCCATCGACTGCCTCACCCATTCGAAAATAACAAAAATAACTAAAAAAAATTTTTTAATTTGTAACGGCCGCCATTTTGAAAATTATAAAAATAAATTCTTTGTGTTTGGTACACTTGTTAATCGTAACATATAAAATGCTTATTCCAAATTTGAACTCGATATCTTATCTATTTCCAGAGTTACAATGAGTTTTTAAACAAACAAAATGGCGGATTACGGCTAAACTAAGCCGAAATCAAAAAATGTTATACTACACTTTCGACTTATTTTTGCATGTAGAATCTGCAACTGCATAGCCCGCTACGCTTTACTGAATGTTTGTATGGGCTTTGCGGCGTATGGAGCCGCACACATACCCCTAGTATTTCATTCTTCCGTTTACAATTTACAGCTCCACTTAGCTTTTTAGACTAGACATCATTTTATTTCAATTGTAGGCCTATGTGTAATAAAAATATCAATTTCTTCTTACCTGTTAATCCAGTGGCAATTTTTCAAGAACTCTTCTTGATGCAGTCAACTTAAAACTTATAATATAAAACTGTACAATCAAAAAAGTAGCTTACTAAATCACAATCAACCACGGGAATAAAAAGCGAGTGGCCAAATGTTTTATGAAGCCCACTTAAACAAAACAAACTCACTAACTCTGAAGTTAACAAAAAACATTATATACAAACAAAAAAAGAGATAACACAACAACTGAATCACACAGCCACGAAAATTCATAAAACATGTAGTAAAATGTATTACACTGTGAATATAAAAGGTCCATTCTGTGAACAACTAGTTTAGAATGGCTTATTCCAAATTTAGCTGAATGTAATCTTTATAACCTGCAGTCAACTGGCTGTCCGGATTAAGGGAAGTCCGTCATAATGGTGTCCGGATTAATAAGGGTTTACTGTATTTCGAATTTTAATAATTGAAAATATTTGAGAATTATCACTGACTGGCATGGAAAAGTTACTAAGCGGGGAATTTTTTTTATTTTTGAAACGAACTTCCAGCGGGAAAGTTGTAGCCAATGAATTGATCTATACTTTTCAATTCACCAATTTGTGATAAAATGATTACATCATTATGAAATCGTATTTAAATGTACGCGTATGTACATATTGCTATTTTAGTACGGTAATATAGTAAATCACTTGCCCCCAGATAATTATACCAGCTAGAAAAAAAGTAAGCATTTTATTTTAACATAAACTAATTATAATTAATTTATAATTAAAATTTGATATTATTGAAGTGGACGCAAAACGTTAAGTTAGAGGTTAACGTTTAAAAAGTAATATCATTATTACGTACATTCAAAGAAATAAAATTAGAGATCAATGTTATAAAAATAAAATCGTAATTACGTAAACAAAATGAGTTTAATATTTAATTAAAACTACACTGTATTATTTTATAATAAAGAAATATGCTTTCTTTTATTTAATTTGTTCATTAATCGGAAATCGCAGGTTAAAAATAGCCTTTTATAAATTATAAAGTAATTATAAATTATAAATAATCTACAACTTTTATTCGTGGTTTTTTCCTGTAATATGACATCCAAAAAGTCTATTCGCAAAAATACATAGTTTTAGGGTAAAAAAATAGTTTTCCCGGGAATTTACATTTATTTATAAAAAAAAAAAACTATTAGGTTTACCGTAAAAATAAAGAGGACCATTATTGTAGCCTATGTTATAACAAACACAACAAAAAAACATTCAACTTGATCCGATTATTAGTACCGTAGATTTAGGGGTTTCCGCAGTTATTTACATTTTCATTCTTTGAGGGGTAGGGGGGGGGGAAGCTCCAGGGGGATTTTTGGGGACTTTTGTAAAAATGATCCTCTGGTAGGGGTTTATCGATGGGGAAAATTCAGCTTTACCCTAATTTTTTCCTACCAAAACCTTTGTTGACTGGGCTACATTGCAAGTTTGCCAATGCTGCAAACGACACGAAGTATCTCGGCCTGGGGTCTTTATAAATATAGTAGGCCACGAGCCACGAGTTGTGTAAACTAAACTGTTGTAATAATACGGCATTTCAAAAATGCTAGTCATGGATACAAATTAATTATGAAATATTCTCATAATACTCAAATGTAATAAATATCCAAATAGTTTTATCATATGTTATAGACATTATCTATAAATTAAAGACATATTTTTGTTACAAGGTGTTTTAAAAGAATGAACTGTTGATCTAGGGACCATTTGGTTCATACTAAACGACAGCAATTAGGCAATTATTCATAGTTTGATTAAAAGTAAATCGAGAACATCCTTATATATATAATACGTGAAGCAGTTTTTTGTGAACACAACTCCTTCGTTATTTCTGGACCAAATTTAATGTTTAAGTTGTCAAAAAATTCGTCTCATTTCGTAGTTTTGCAATAAGGTTTTAGATGACAAAAATGATTATCCTTAATGGCGTGAGATAATCTCAAAGCTCGGGGTTTCCCTACAAAATTAATATGGAACGCATTTAAAAACCATTTCTTTACCAAATATCTGTTTATAATAAAGAAACAAACAAATCCAGCTGCTTTCGTGAATGTAAATAATGATGTTTATAGTATTGAGGCGGTTATAAAAACATTTCTATACAAAACAGCTGTTTATAATAAGAAACAAACTAATCCAGCTGCTTTCGAGGAAGTAAATAATGATTTTTAAATAACAGATAGAACAGTTGATTCGGATGTCCAGCTTTTAGTATAAAATAATATTTTAAGTTAGGCCTTTACTGAACCAACACATGTTTCAACACACACAAACTAATAAAAACTTACATTAAGGAATTTAAAAATAAGAAAAAAGTATGTTACATCCTAATTAAAAATAAATAAGACACATAGTAGGGGCCTAGACCTATTTATTGACAGCATACGGTAATTGATAGTGAGTAACATTTTGGTTAGGTTTTTGATTAAGTGTACACCTTACCGGTTCTTTTAATCTTTTTTATAACTGTTGTTGTAAAATATAGAAATAATTTGATTTGAACATTTAACATCTTAGTTTTGAGGTTATTATTAATCATACACTTTTATTATAAATAAAACATAACATATGTTTTAGAAGGTTAAATCGGGGGTTGGCGTGCGGAGCACGCAGGGGTTTCCCCTAGTAGAAATGGTTTTCAGTGTGGTGAATGACTTGTACAATTTATTGTTAATAAATATAATAATGTACTTCACACATTGAATTATTGCATACGTAAATTTTATATTTTAAAAGGGTATTAAAATATACGACAGCAGGTGAAAAAGTGATCGTTGGCAGCAATTTATAAACTGCATGTCGATGCGCGTTGAAAAACAATAGCCACTCGATCCCTTCACACTTCTGACAAGTTGTAATAGGAATCGCCAACTGCCAAGGCCCACGGCGTTGAGCTCAAAATTCTCAACATTATCCAAGCCTGCTTCACGTGTAGGGGCGGAGCCAAAGGCTAGTTCAATATTCAGCCGCATGGCGCGCCATCAGACGCTCTGCAAATTACCTGAAACGAACCGTTTTCCGTATAGATCGCGCCACTATCGTCGAATTTCCAGCGGAACAAAATATTGCATTGGATCGGAGTTCTATTAGTTATCCAAATACAATGATAGTACGGTATTCTACAGAGCGTATTTTTTATAATAAAAGTGCAGCGCGTTTTCCCCCAACTACTAATACACAGGAAGAATATTATCTACCAATTCGAACTTACCGTTGAATTGGTAACAAATCTCAATTGTAACTGAGACTATAAAACTAGATTGGCTACGCATGCGTACCGTAATCGAAACCTCATCTTATTGAATTCGTTAATAGCCCGACCTCAAATTGTCACTTTGAAGTATATTTTCACTCACCTATATATTCGTTACATTTACTAACTCCGTCAGGATAGAGTCCTCGAGCGGCATATGGATCGAATTTTTATTTTGATAATTATTTCCTTTAGTCATTTAAGACTTTAGTATTTATAAGGTGAATGTAAATACGCTGAAAAGCAGCCTGTATGTACGAAATATATTAGTAAAATTTGTTTGCACCTGACCTCCACCTTGGACTCACACGTTGCTTCGTTTCACTAGACTAGACCTTGCTTACAAACTCGGTACAAACTTCGCTTCGCTCGCAGCTTACAAACTCGGCCGTCTGCCTCAGATCAAGAGTGTGCCCCCACCTACCTACCTTGTACTTTTTTATTTTATTTTATTTAATTTAAATAAATAAGAGCATAAATAAACACAGAAACTTAATACAGAAATAACTAATAATTAAAGATATAAACTTAGCTAGACAAAATAAGAAAATATAAACTAATCGCATCTTGGTAAACAAAAAGTGTTTAGGCTTACATAGGAATATAAAGTAAACAAAACCAGAAAAAACTCTAATCTTTTGATATAAAACTTAACTTAGATACAATTAAAAAGAAAATTTAAAAATACTTCTCAGTAAAAAACAAAATTTACATTTCAAAGAATGAAAATAACGCACCTCCAAGGACTTTTGCCCGTTTTGAGGTTGCATAACACAGAAAAAATAATACAACAGAGATTCTAGGGTTTTTTGGGAGCAGTTAAATCACTTGTTAATAGGTATTGCTAAATAATCAAACAAATTCAGTAAAATTCTAAATAAGCATCCAAACTATAAATTACAATTTATATCTAAATTTATTGACTTAACAATATACATACATACACTCACACATAACTTCAAATACAAACACATACACACCCTTACCACATACACATGCATAAACACACACACACACAGACACATTACATCCGTAATAAATGCTTATATCAAAATACATAACAACTTTTTTTAAGTTTTAATTTACCAACATGTTTTACCATAAAATTCTTCCGTTACAAGATCACTCTCATCAAATTCTCAACATTATCCATGCCCAAAAGATAGCACTTCAAAAGTTTGCTAAATTTGTTAAATTTTGTACATGTCTTAAAATTTTCCGGAAGTTGGTTATAAATTCTTGGAGCGATGTTAGTACAAAACTTGAAATATATGGACAATTTTGCCCTGGGTATGAATGCTTTATTGCCACGTCTAAGCAAATAAACAGAAGTTCTGCTTTTCAGATCTGAAAAATGACCACTCCTTATATAAAATACTTTCATAACTTTAAATATAAATAGTACTTAATTAACTTTAATAGTATTTTACATTTTGATCAATTTTGAGGGAACCAAGCGAGCTATGAGCTCGTGACAAAAACAAAATGTGCAGAATAACATCCCACATTTATTTGTTTAGAAAACCCACTAAATGAATTCATTCTTGTACGAAAAATCTTAAAAATAATTACGTCAGGACAAAAACTTATTTCCGATTGTTGGATTTTTTGGCTAAGGAACTCGTCCGAGCGACTTGTGTACCAAATTTGGACCAAATCAGACTTAAAGTGTGGTCGTTAGAGTGCGAACACATATATACATATATTTTTATATCATTTTTAATTATACCCCGAAACGCGTTCTGGGAACCATGATCGTTGCTCATTCACTACTCCCGGGACCTTAGGTCTCATTATAAGGGTCACTGTAATAGATCATATTTCCTGTGGGAATTCGGTAATAACAACAGTTTTTCTAAAATTTTATGAACAAGGCGAATTCAATGAGCCCTGTGAATACGACCCCGACGTCATTAATGATGTTTGTCACGTCGTCCATTGTGCTCTGGATATGAATGTCCATTGAGGCAGGACACACGTAATGCTTATAGAGTAATGATCCTGTTTCAGTATACCCCTTCCAATAATCATAAAGGCAGATTTGAATTTGTTTATTTATCACACACACTTGTACAATTAGTTGTACATACACTTCTTTTCCTAAAGTCATGTGACTTCCAGACATCTATACTAATAATATTATAAAGAGGTCAAATTTGTTTGTTTGTTTTTTTTATGTATGGGGCAATCTCTGGAACTACTGAACCGATTGAAAAAAAATAATAATAAAAAGCTACACTATCCCTGAGAAACATAGGCTATAATTCATTTTGATAAAAACATTTTTTATTTCAATATTTGTAAATTTAGTCGTACAAAATTCTTAGGAGAGGCCTAGAATGATAAACCAACACATGTATTTACATTTATTACAATAGCAACCAATTGAATAAAATAACAGACAAAACAGCTGTTTGCTCTAATATTTCCATTAACACACGATTTCACACTTTGAAGCAACTATTTGTATCTCTAACTTTTAGGCTAGGTTTTTATTAAACTATAGACCTGAGCCTTGCTGGTTCTTTTAACCTTTATTACAACTGCTGTTATAAAATATACGAAATAATTTATTTGAACATTTAACATTATTTCCCATCTTAGCTTTTCGCTTATTATTAATAATACACATTTATTATAAAGAAAACATAACTTTATTATGTGTAGAAGGTTCCAACGGGGTTGGCGTGCGGCACACGCAGTGGTTTCCCCTAGTTTATACTATAAGTAAATTAAAAATAAATAAGACATATTATAATTTAATAGTAGGCCTATTTATTGATAATATACGGTAATTGATTGTGAGTAACCAATATTGAGAGCTGATTTAAAAATACTGTATGAAATAATTAGTTGTATTTCTAACTTTATGGTTAGGTTTTTGATTAAGTTTAAACCTGATCCTTACTGGTTCTTTTAACCTTTATTATAACTGCTGTTATAAAATATACGAAATAATTTGATTTAAACATTTAACATTATTTACCGTCTTAGTTTTGAGGTTATTATTAATCCTACACCTTTATTATAAATAAAACATAACATATGTTTTTAGAAGGTTCCACCGGGGGTTGGCGTGCGGAGCACGCAGGGGTCTCCCCTAGTTTGAAATAAAATTGTTCCTCATCCTTCAGGTAACCGTTCCCACTGAAGGTGGCAAGTCACTCACTACCCACGAATTCTGATCCTGCTGCTAGTGTGGATTGTTGGAGTTTTGCTTTTAAAGCTTATGCCAATAAGTAAAACTAAGCCATTTTCAAAAAGCCCATTGTTGTAACTTTAAACCGTCGCCATTTTGTGTAGGATGAACCTTTTGATGTCTGTTTTGGAGCATTTAAAATTGAAAGTTGACAAAAATTTAATTTGATGTACAACTCGACCTATGCTCTTATTTACGATTTTCCTCCGACTGCCTGCGGGCCGTAGCCCTAAGGTGAAAAAATATATAATTGCTTTAAAAAAATATTTTTTTTAGAGGGAAAGGATGCACCAACATTTTTGCGAAATTTGCAACGGTTACAAAAATAATAATTCGACCACGCAGCTGAACCGCTGACGTGAGTTGATGCAAATTTCCAAAATCAAGTTTATAGGCCTATGTTTTAGGGTTTCAACAACAATTTGGGAAATAGGTCTATTCACGACGGTGTTGAATAGCTGCAAAATGGTTCGCACGCCATTCCGCATATTGGGAGTACCTTCAACACACAAAGCATTGCGTGCTTCGCACGCTAACCCCCGTATTGGGAGTATCTTCAACACACAAAGCACCCGCCATTCCGCATATTGGGAGTATCTTCAATACACAATGAATTGCGTGCTTCGCACGCCAACTCCACTGTAGAATCCACCACATGGCTTTGAACCGGGTACGTTTATGGTATTTTACGTTTTGATCGATTTTGGGGGAACCAAGCGAGCTATAAGCACAGAGTAAGTAATACCCAGAGTGCTCGAAGCATAGGAAGATGTGTTTCGGTAATTTCATTAATATGTTAGCTGGCCGCTGCAGAGCGCGACAAGCGATGTTAGCTAGCTAACGTTGCCAAGTCGTGCAGCCAACACTCGGCCCAGTGTCCTTCTTTGTCGCCGAAGTGTTTAACTCTCGAATGCGTAGTGTTAAGGCTCGGCTCTCCACATTCAAAAATTGGGTACCAATTTCAATGTTAAATAACCAAAACATACCTTCACTATTAAGCATATTTTTGTGCTGTTTTTGTTAAAAAACGAAAGCTGTATTTTTTTTCTTAAAGTAAAATAGATTGTGGGTGTTGATTGCTAAGGATTTTTGCAATATCTCTTTTTGCAACTGAGTAAAAAATTAATAAAGTTTACTGTTTTTTACTATTTATATCATACGTTTATGAAAACAATAAAACGGGTTTTGAAAATGTATTCGGCAATCAACATCCGCATATGACAGTACTTCAAAATGAAACCAAATTTTTAAATTTATTCCACGAATTAACGGAAAAAAATGACTTATTCTGTAGCATTGCTCTTATGGGAATAAGATTCAATTGGCGGGCAGGGAAGCGCCCCTTTAAAGTGCGTAATGTCATTTTAAAACTTAATATTTTTATAGTTAAGGTTTCTTTTACATTCTTTGTTTATTTGTCATAACTATTATTAATTTTTAGTTTTATTTATATACGGCTAGTACTATAACTTAACTATATAGTTAGATAACTTTAAACTGTAGTTTTATGTATTTGTACAGTACTATGATGTTCGTTTTTAACCGACTTCAAAAAAAAGGAGGAAGTTCTCAATTCGACCTGTTTATATGCTTTTTTTTATGTTTGTTCAGCGATTACACCGAAACTAATGGACCGATTTCGATAAAAAAAAAATTAAATGAAAGAGGATCATCCCCCGGTGGTCCCACTCCAGTTTTTTTAAAAATCTGTCCAGAACTTAGCTAGCATTTGTCAATAAAGTACGTTATTTTGGCGGAAAATTTGAATTTTCCATTAGAATCTATATATATAAAGCTGAAATACCACTGACTGACTCACTCATCACAGTAGCTAGAAAACCATACCTCCTAGGAATTGGAAATTTGGTACACATATTGCTCATAGGCTCTAGAGACGCACTAAGAAAGGATTTTAAAATATTTCGCCTTTAAGGGTTGAAACAACCCCTAAAACCATAAATATTGTTTGTTTTATATCTCAAAAACCATACGGCCTAGGAACGTGGAAATTGGTACAGAAATTGTATTACTCATAGGTGCTAGTAGCGCAGTAAGAAAGAATTTAAAATATTTCGCGTTTAAGGGTTGAAACAACCCCTGAAACCTTAAATATTGTTTGTTTTATATCTCAAAACCCATACGGTCTAGGAATGTGACATTTGGTACACATATTGCTCACATGTCTTAGATTTGCACTAAGAAAGCATTTTTAAATATTTAGTGTTAAGGGTTAAAACAACCCCTGAAACCATCAATATTGTTTGTTTTATATCTCAAAAAACATTCCGCATATTGCCATGGGGTTGGCATGCGAAGCACGCAATGCTTTGTGTATTGAAGATACTCCCAATATGCGGAATGGCTTCCGAAGCACGCAATGCATTGTGTATTGAAGATACAACCAATATGCGGAATGGCGTACGAAGCATTTTGCAGCTATTCAGCACCGTCGTGAGTAGACCTATTTCCCAAATTGTTGGTTGAAACCCTAAAACATGGGCCTATAAACTTAATTTTGGAAATTTTCTCAACTCACGTCAGCGGTTCAGCTGCGTGTTCGAATTATTATGTTTGTTCAGCGATATTCCGGAATTAATGAACCGATTTCGATCAATCTTTTTGAAGTTAAAACTTCTGTTGACCCATTGAAATTTTTTTTGCGTGGGTATCTGAATGAAATCTCAAGTCACGAATCGTAACAAATATCTCACGACACGAATCCATTCAATTTTTCTCTATATTACTGGTTTATAGCTGTCGTACCACCTTAGTTCAGGTAAATAAGTAAAACTTTTGTATAACAGTCGTACCCGACTTCGGTCAGGTAAATTAGGAAAACTTTTGTATAACAGTCGTACCCGACTTTGGTCAGGTAAATAAGGAAAACTTTTTACAGCTGTCGTACCCGGCTTCGTTCAGGTAAATAAGTGAAACTTGTTTATAGCTGGCGTACCAGGATTCGGCCAGGTTAACAAGGAACACATTTTTTTAGCCGTCGTACCAGGCTAGTTCAGGTAAATAAGTATAACTTTTTAAAGCTGTTGCGCCCGGCTTCAGTCAGGTAAAATAAGGAAAACTTATTATAGCTGTCATACCCGGCTTCGGTCATGTAAATAAGGAACAGATATTTATATTTGTCTTACCAATTTTTTTTATAGCTGCTGTACCCGTCTTCGGTCAAGTAAATAAGGAAAACTTATTACAGCTGTCGTACTCGGCTTCGGTCGTGTAAATAAGGAACAGATGTTTATATTTTTGTCATACCAAATTTTGTATTGCTGTTGTACCCGTCTTCGGTCAGGTAAATTAGGGAAAGTTGTTTTTCCGTCATTTCATGTAAATCAGTAAAAAAATATAAATGTCGTAAAAGACTTAGTTCAGGAAAGTAAGTGAACCATTTTTATACCTGTCTTTATAGCTTTTTAGCTGTTTTTTTATAACGTTTTTAATAAAATAATAAAAAAATATTTTTAAAAAAACGTACTACTTAAATCGCATTATACAGTAAATAGAAATTCATAAACACCTTTTAGGAAATAAATTTGTTTTCTTTAATCTTCAAATTGCTCTAAAAATCAAAAAAATAATAATTTAAAAAAAAAAATAAACCAACTTCAAAAAAAACAAAAACAACAAAATGATGAAACTGAAAAGTAAAAAATAATTAATATATTGAGCAAACGTAATTTATTCAAAGCCGATACAAACAAATTTTTGAAGTCGGTGCCAAATTTACCTAGAATTTAACCCTATTTTAGTTCTTCTGAATCTACTACTCCTCAAATTTCATATCCATTTCTTCAATCGTTAAAATATACAATGATCGCTCAGAAATACGTCTTTTTCTCTTTTTTACCATTTTCCAAACGCTTATCACAAATTCACAAAACAATCATAACCAAATTTATTGAAATTTGGACAGGATGTCTGTCGGGTCAGCTAATAATAAAATATTTCTTAAAAAGGCAGTTTATTGAAATTTGTATGATTTAGCAAATATTTATGTTGGAAATTTGAGTCAACTAGGTATAAATACATTACATAAATGCTCACAACGTCGTAAATTCATTTAGGCCTACATTTACACGAATAAAATGAATTCAGAGTTGTGTCAGGCATTTAATCAACTAATATAAAAGTGAGGTTACGTCCGTACATGCATGTATGCGTACCTGAGTAACAAATAATATAACAGCTAATTTCACTCATAATTTGTAATACTTAAATAAACCCAGCATATATTATACTTTGGGGTTATGTTTACAACTCCAATCATTTTAATTTCTTGTAAATTTGATTTATTTAAATAAATTAATAATAAATTTGGCGCCGACTTCAAAAATTTGTTTATATCGGCTTTGAATAAATTACGTTTGCTCAATATACTAATTATTTTTTACTTTTTAGTTTCAGCATTTTGTTGTTTTTGTTTTTTATTTTTGAAGTTGGTTTATTTTTTCAAAAATTTATTATTAATTGAATGAATAAGTGTACTTTATTTTTACAAAACTTTAGACTCATTATACAAGAATTCCCGCTGCAAAAATTATTATCAGTGCACCAGTAGTCAAAATGCAATGATATAGGAGTCGAGTCGAGTAGCAGTGCGTGCGTGCATTAGCTGTCCATCTCCTCTCTCTCTCACACACTGTTCAAAACGGCAACGTCGCTAGCCTCTTGGTAACTAAGCTCTGTTCCGACGCTACACCAGCGCTACAGTAAAGGCGAAACACATTTCCCTATACTTCGAGCACTCTGGTATTACTTATATCCTCTGTGCTATAAGGTCGCGTAAAAAAACAAAATGTGCAGAATGACATCCTAAATTTATATTTTTGTAGAAAACACTCTAAAAAAACATTTATTCTCGTAGGAAAAATCTCAAAAAATGTTTACTTCCAGTCAAAAAACTTGCTTCCGATTGTTGGATTTTTTTCTAACGAACTCGTCCGAGCGACGTAGACAACCAAATCGGACTTAAAATGCGGCCGCTAGAGTGCGGACACATATATATATTATTGTTAATTACACCCCAAAACAAGTTCTGGGGACCATGATCGGTGCTCATTTACTACTTCCGACCTTAGGTCTTACCATAAGGGCCACTGCAGTAGCTCATTTTCCTATGGAAATTCGCTAATAAGCCGTTCCCAGATTTTTGAGACAACCTGTGCGCACAGCTATAATGGTTCACGGGATACTGATGGTGTATAGATAGATACGCCAGGTTACTGACTGGTTTCATTGAGGTGTTGTAAAAGCTACGGGCTCGTTTAGTAGAAATTGATTTTGACAATTCGTTTTTTATACAATTTTCCCCTTTGAAACAGCAGTTCTATCGCCAACAATAGTTTACCCAACAAATAGAAAAGGGTTGGTTCCTGTGGTGCAATATATCAAGGTCTGTTTTCACTGTGGCAGAAGGTGAAGGAGACAGAAATGGGTTTACATTCATTACAGAAATGAACTTCACGTCGTAGCACGGAAATTGCGAAGGATCTCTTTGCACGTTCGAGTAAGAACATTGTCTCATAATCCAGACGCAACTGTATCACTATTATTAAGTATACACTCAGATCTTTGACAGTAAAATTAATATTGCGCTTGAATAAAGTTTTGTTTGTTCTTGTTATCCCTCAAAATTAAAGTTAAAACATACACATAGGATAAGTCGTTTGTATGTCTGTCTTATACAATCTAAAGGATAAGT
>JAGFPH010005498.1:9188-20856 GCA_018207615.1 Philaenus spumarius | reverse complement strand
ATCTATAGGTTAAGTCGTTTGTATGTCTGTCTTATACAATCTAAAGGTTAAATCGTTTGTAAGTCTGCCTTGCACAATAGATTTTCTCTGGGAGTGATACAACTATTACAATGAAATCAACTCATTTAAAAGTGAGTGTACGTACGTACATGAGTAACACATAATATAACAGCTGATTTCACCCATCATCTGTAATACTTAAACAAAACCAATGTAGATAGTTTTGAGGTTATGTTTACAACTTCAATCGTTATAATTTGTTGTGAAGTTGATTTTTTTTAATATGAGTTATAGAACTAATGAATGCTATTATAATATACATTATAATATTTGCTTTGAGGTTATCTCAGTGTGATTGAAAAGTCCCGGAACGGTGTAATATATTTTTTACCATTATAAATAAAGTAATGAGACTTGGTATATCAATAATAACCATAAATGTCTACTCTTTCAAGGTATTATCACTTTTTTATCCCTTAAGGGGGACGGCCCACGAGGAGTCAGACAAAATTCTTTAAAATAGCAGCATAGGTCGAGTTAGGTATCAAATTAAAGGTCTTAGTTAGTAGAACACATTGCCGCAAACCGGACTTCGAAAGGTCCACTCTAACCAAAATGGCGGCCCTAAACGTGTTGAAATAAATTGACATAAAGTTGCTAATATCTATAAAAGGAAGAATTTTTAGAAAAAATTTCGAGAGACAAAAAATGTTTATTTCAAAATTGCTTGACCTAAACAAAGTGCTCCCAAATCAATTTCGTAAATTTTATTTATTTTTTTATATTTTCTAAGATGAGTAGACATTTATGGCTAATATTGATATACCAAGTCTTATTACTTTATCTATAATGGTAAAAAATATATTACACCGTTCCGGGACTTTTCAATCACACTGTATATATATAAGCGAAATACGACTTACTCACTCACTGACTGACTCACTCATCACGATTTCTCAAAAACTACCGAACGGATTGAAATGAAATTTGGTATGTAGCTTCCTCTAGGGCAATAGGTGCTCACTAAGAAAGGGTTTGAAAAAATTCGAAATTTTAGGGAGGTTTGGAAGGATCAAAGTTATTAAAAAACGATTTCTTCAAAACTAACGAACGGATTGGAATGAAATTTGGTATGTAGCTTCCTCTAGGGCCATAGGTGCTTACTAAAAAAGGGTTTGAAAAACTTCGAAATTTTAGGGGGGTTTGGGTTGATCAAAGTTATTAAATAACGATTTCTTCAAAATTACCGAACAGATTGGAAGGAAATTTGGTATGTAGCTTCCTCTAGGGCCATAGGCGCTCGCTAAGAAAGGGTATGAAAAATTTCGAAATTTTAGGAGGGGTTTGGAGGGTCAAAGTTACTAAAATCATAATTTCAGATCTTTTATTATTATGACAATAGTGCTTTTATTATTTAAAATCTATATATATATAAAAGCCAAATACCACTCACTGACTGAACACTTAAAAAGAATACGGTTACGTTAAAAAGACTGAAAATACCAACCACCACGGGCAACGCCGCATGCCGTAAGGGTCAGCTAGTAAAACATATAGTGGGGGGGGGGGGATGACATAGATACAACCTTCTAGCACCAATATATTTGTTTATACAAATTTAAAGGAGAGATTCGTTTGACTTCGGAAACATTCGTACATCTTCGTGTAACATATAAACATATTCGATTGTTAATTTCTTCACTATAATATTAATAACTTCTCAATCATTTGATCTATCAATGTGAAACGAAAAGCAATTAAAAGATAGTACTGACCGCGAGGCACGAGATGGTCCCTGGACCTGCCCGTAAACAGCCATGTCCTCATGCGGTATCGCGTGTTTAGCAGGCGCAAAGGCGAGTAACGGGGACTATTAATAGACTGACGCGATAGCGGAACATATAACGTCATTTAGCTTAGTATTGATAATGATCATGTAGGCTTATGTTAAAATGGATTTTAGTAATTAAAACAGCCGATTTTTGTTCAAATTAATTCTATTGACTAAATTCTCAACAAAATCAGCACAAACAATACAGTAAATGAAAAATGTGTACCTAGTAGCCTACAGGCGCTTTAAATATCATACTACATATAAATAAATTGAGCAAATTAAGTTTAAAAAATATACAGTAAAGGAGATTCTAAAAATCAAAAAGTTATAAAGTACAATAATATTAACCAAATTTAAGTTACTGTAAAATATATTGTATGAATGTAAGTTTATGCAGGAAGTTTGTAAGTTTATACAGTTGTATAATAAATGTGTTATATCAATTAAAGTTAATTTAAAATCATATTTATTATAATTGTTATTACTTGAGGTTTTCTTTTATTGTTATTGGTAAGGAATATAATTACACTGTCCATTAATAATTTAATGTTCTATCGTTTTTAAACTTATAAATCCAAAAATATTATGCCAAACTGTTACCGTGTTTTTTAAATACATATTATTAATATTATTTCAACACTACTAATCGGAATTATAATAATTTTTAAGCTGTTATTTGTTAATCTATTAAAATTAATTTAGTATAGTAATTAAGTAAATGTACATACGAGCAGTATATATATTTTGTTCTTTCACAGCAGTAATTGCATACATATTTCCAATAATTGCTACTTATAATGTTATTTTTTATATATATTTAACTACAAAACACTGAAGGATTCCTATTTTGTACCATGATTCCACGTTCGATTCTAAATAGCATTTTATTTGCCGAATAACGATGCTGCAGACATTCACAGCGGCTCTGTACTAGAGACGGCCGTGGCACATTGCTAAAAGCGCCTTCAAACTAAATCTAGACAAGGACCCAGGGACCATCTCGTGACTCGCGGACAGTATTTGTATCTTTCTTTAAATATATAATAACTTACTGCATTTGTTATTATTATTTCTGCTAAGATGCTTGAAACATTTGTCTTCTTGCTTATCCGCCTTTCTTAGCGTTGTCTTTATTTTTCGCCTGACCCGTTTCGGGTAGACCCCCATCTTCAGAAGCTTTCTTTGCTACTATCTATATCCTCTACCATTGTCTCCTATTTATACTTGTTCTCCTCCCCACCCCCTTTCAACCTGTTTACTGCCTGTTCTCTATTGTTTGTAAACAAGTAAACAACTATTCAATTTTTTTTTTTTTAATTGTGTATTTCTGATGTGTATCTAATTAATCAGCCTGTGATTTTTCACAGTGGCTTACTAGTCTATATATATACTCGTGTTGTTTCGTATTACATTACTAGTATATAACTAAACAATAATTTGTTTTCTAGAGTGCATTCATCGTGAAAACAGAGAATAAAGTAAAGTTAAAACTCTATTAAACTCTCAAATGAACGTATCAAATCCATTAAAAGATTAAAAGAGCTTCTAAATCAAACACATAACTATACGTATGAATAACCTCCAGAGAGATGATTTTGTTTTTAACAAATTGAATATGAATCCCGGGCGAGATCTATTAATGCAGATTATTACTTGTATTTTGTTTTGTCTGGAATTAATATTACTTTGAAATATACCTCTAGGTAATATGCTGTTTTACATTTTGTTTACCTTAGATATAATATCTTTTATATCAAAAATTAAAGTAGTAATGGCTACGTAGTTATATTTGATCCTCTTCATGATTCGTGATTCTTTTTAGTTGATGTTTTAAAAATAAATATCAATAATACAGAGAGTGAATCCGATTATATGTATTTTCCTATGTAATATCTATTTTTATGTTTCTCTGTGCAAAATATTAACGGACTATACGTTTGAGTTTAAACCTATGGACGGATTTTTGAAGTGAAAACTTCTTTAGGCACTCGGGAACTTTTTGAATGACGTAAAATATGCGAGCTAGCATTACGCACGCCAATTGGGAGAATGTTCAATACACATAGCATTGCGTGCTTCGCACGGCAATTTTAAGCCTATGTGCTATGGACGCACTTGTGCGTCCGCTTTAAAATATAAGTGACTAGCTGACCCGTACGGCATTGCCCGTGGGGGTTGGTATTTTCATTCTTTTTAACGTAATTGTATCCTTGTTAAGTGTTTGTTGAATACCCGTGTGTATCCTACTGTGGTCATGAAAAAAATAGACTACGCTATTTAGGAAAGGGTAATTTTGGAGAAATCGTGATTTAGTAATTTTTACCCCCCAAACCCCCCTAAAATTTAGAATTTTTTCAAACCCTTTCTTAGTAAGCCCCTATGGCCCTAGAGGAAGCTACATACCAAATTTCATTCAAATCCGTTCGGTAGTTTTTGAGAAATCTTAATTTAATAACTTTGATCCCCAAAACCCCCTAAAATTTCGAATTTGTTCAAACCCTTTCTTAGTGAACACCTATGGCCCTAGAGGAAGCTACATACCAAATTTAATTCCAATCTGGTCTGTAATTTTTGAGAAATCGTGATTTAGTCATTATTACCCCCCAAACCCCCCTAAAATTTCCATTTTTTTAAAACCCTTTTTTAGTGAACATTTATGGTCCTAGAGGAAGCTACATACCAAATTTCTTTCGAATCTGTTAGGTAGTTTTGAAGAAATCGTGATTTAATAACTTTGATCCCCCCAAACCCCCCCTAAAATTTCGAATTTTTTCAAACCCTTTCTTAGTAAGCACCTATGGTTCTAGAGGAAGCTACATACCAAATTTCATTCCAATCCGTTCTGTAGTTTTGAAGAAATCGTTTTTTAATAACCTTGATCACCCCAAAACCCCCCTAAAATTTATAATTTTTTCAAACCCTTTCTTAGTGAGCACCTTTGGCCCTAGAGGAAGCTACATACCAAATTTCATTCCAATCCGTTCGGTAGTTTTTGAGAAATCGTGATGAGTGAGTGAGTGAGTGAGTGGTATTTCGCTTTTATACATATAGATTGTTACGTAGAAAGGTTCAAAAATAAAAAATAAAGTAATGTCTACTCATTTAGGCTGTAATTATAAAAAATAAAAGGTCAGCTCCTAGCATAATAAATACAAAATTTTTAACGTTCAGTGAACGTTAATTAATTAACGTGTTAACAGGAATTGGAAGTTACGTAATAAAACATAGGTTACAAGTAAATTACCCATGTAAAGTAAAGCGACTTGCACCACATGTATCCCTTGGCATCTACGCTAAACAGCTCTTCTACGAAGTAGTTTTTTTTATCGTCACTAGATCTCAGCACATGATAGACTTACAGTTATATTCCTTGGCCAAAACATTTTAAAGTGTTGAAGAGCCAGTTTCTGCACTTAACTCCATTATTCAAAAAATTTCACTTGTACCTCTTGGCTTCTCAGCCCTTCAAATGTCTTATTTCTTATGTTTATGCCATGCCCTATACTGTTTTGTTCCCCTGATTTTATATGGAGTTGATTCGGGTTTTACTCCACCCTAAAAACAAATTAGTTAAAAAAAGTATTATTAAAGGTTAACTAATTTTCAATATGTGTAAATTTGATCTTAAGAATAAAGTGAGTTATATTTTCAATAAATTATACATTATAATATCCATTCACGTCTACATTTCCAAATAATAATAAATACACAGGGTAAATCGGGAAGAAAGGGAGACACTTTTATGGCACTAGTGTTCTCCTAGTGAAAATACAGAAAAAAGTTTAAACATTTAAACATAGGTTCGGAAATGCTTCGTTTTCCAGTTATCCACCATTTTGTTCTTTTACATTTTATCTTTGGATGTAGGAAATATACTGAACTAACATTTTGTATTCATATTTGGTATGAAATCTTTTAAACATGTACGAAAACACAAAACGATTTGTCATATATTTTCGATATGGAGGGCGTTTATAATTTGTAATGTAAAATATCTCGGAAACCGCTCACTTAACACAAAAAAATTAAATTGGGTGTGCTTAAAGACTACACATTGGAAGTGGTAACTTCTATGACTACGGGGATTTTTAACTCGGTAAATGTGTACAATTATAAGTATTATAAAACTGTAGGTCTATTTGTTAAAATTGTTTATTTATATCCGTTATCTATATATATAAAAATGAATTGCTGTTCGTTAGTCTCGCTAAAACTCGAGAACGGTTGGACCGATTTGGCTACTTTTGGTCTTAAAATGTTTGTAGTAGTTCATAGAAGGTTTATACGTAAAGAAATGTTTGAAAAGTTTCCCGAAAAAGTTTCAAATTTGGAAGAAACTGAACAGCATTTATTGTATGAACTCAAAACCATAGCTCACAAAAACAGCTATTCGTATAAAAAGCTTATGTTTGTTTACATGTATTAGGACCATAGCAAAATTACTTAACAAATTTATAATCACTTTAATACTCTTCAAAACCAACAGCTTTTTAAGGTTAGATTGGAAAACTATAAACAAACACAAATAAAAATGCTTACAGAATTATAATTCAACTCAAACATTGGTTATTAAATATCTATATAGGCCTACTTAGAGATATGCTGCTTAAAATATTGTTTATATAAAAAATATCATAACTATGAAGTTTTTAATACTTTTCAAAACATATTTTCGCTATCAATAATAATAATAACAAACACATTATTTGACACCATGCATAACCATAAACATACACGAGTTTAAACATATTTTATTGAAAACTAAACAAACCATCTGAATTAAACTAAATGCCATTAAAATATCACATTCGTAGCTATATTTTGATATATACTGTATATTGTATATATTTAAATACTAAACAATATATGAGTAGGCTAGTATCAAACTCGGCTATCTCCACTTTTTGGTCAAATTGAGTTAAAGGTGCAGACATATTGTTTGGCATGTTCTGCACAATAATGGAAGGTTTTTTAGTTTCAAATCCAACTAAAACCCTAGTAAATTGCGTTTAAAAATCCGTATTAGTATCAAACTCGACTATCTCCACAACGATCAGTTGAAATCAAACTCAACAGCCAATGGGAGAACGGTAAACAGTCACGTGACTCATCAGATGTAGTTAAAAACCTGATGTTAACATAAGAAAACTCCATAAATTGGCATCAAAGACAACTATCTCCCAAAATTAATATCAAACATGGCTATCTCCAAATTACAAACTATTATTTCTTGTAAACAATAAACAAAACAGCAAAACTAAGTATTAAATCACAATTTGTGATTTTTGTGTGATTTTTTCAAACCATTATTACGATTCTGATGTAGTTCTACCAATAAGTATAAGTTTTTCAGCTGTCCTGAAAAAACGTCCAGGGTGGAGATAGCCGAGTTTGATAATAGACGACTCATATATCTTATACTAATTAGGCCTATACATTTAAAATTACAAACTCTATTTGAACCAGTTTGTTACATCCTAAATTAACGCGGATGTTACAAAGTGATTCAAATATCTTTTCTATGACCAACAGCTAAATTAAACCCTCGCTAATAAAGGGTTAAAAGAAATTCGAAATTTTAGGGTGGTTTGGGGAGGGGGTCAAAGTTACTAAAAATCCCTATAAGAACGAATTGGAATGAAATTTGGTACGTAGCTTCCTCTAAGGCCGTAAGTGCTCGCAACATTGTCAATGAAATTAAGTGAAAGTCAAACTTAGTAAAAACTATAAATTAGAACAATATATTTAAAATTTTTTCATATTAGATAGTAGTTTACAGGAATACAATTTTCAGTGCTTTCCTAAATAGCGTAGACTTTTTTTCATGACCACAGTAGGATACGCACAGGTATTCAATGAACACTTAAAAAGAATTAAATTTACGTCAAAAAGACTGAAAATACCAACAACCACGGGCAACTCCGTACGGGTGAGCTAGTTATATATATATAAAGAAAGGTAAAAATATTATATTTTAATTACTTTTTATTTCATATTGATAGATCAAATGATTTAGAAGTTGTTAATATTACAATGAAGAAATTCGTACAAAAAAGTACGAATGTTTCCGAAGCTAAACAATATGTATCTTCATCTTTATATTTGTACAAACGAATAAACAGATGATAAAATGTTGTATTTATATACAGTTTATAAAATGAAAGCAAATCTTATAATGGATTGTAGCCTACATTAGTTATATAACTAACATTTAAAAAATCAGCTTCACAAGAAATAATAATTCGACCACGCAGCTGAACCGCTGACGTGAGTTGAGCAAATTTCCAAAATTAAGTTTATAGGCGGCCTGTGTTTTAAGGTTTCAACCAACAATTTGGGAAATAGGTCTCTTCACGACGGTGCTGAATAGCTGCAAAATGGTTCGCAAGCCATTCCGAATATTGGGAGTATCTTCAACACACAAAGGATTGAGTGATTCGCACGCCAACCCCCGTACTAGGAGTATCTTCGATACACAATGTATTGCGTGCTTCGCACGAAAAACCCCCGGTAGAATCCACCACATGGCTTTAAACCGGGTACTTCTATGGTATTTTACATTTTGATCGATTTTGGGGGAACCAAGCAAGTTATAAGGTCGCGTAAAAAAACAAAATGTGCAGAATACAGCCTACATTTATATTTGTAGAAAAAACTCAAAAACTAATTCATTCTCATAGAAAAATCTCAAAAAATATTTACTTCCGGTCAAAAAACGTGCTTCCGGTTGTTAGATTTTTTTGGCTAACGAACTCGTCCGAGCGACGTAGACAACCAACATGTATACCAAATTTGAACCAAATCGGACTTAAAATGCGGCCGCTAGAGTGCGAACACATATATACATATATATATGAATTTTAATAACACCCCAAAACTTGTTCTGGGGACTATGATCGGTGCTCATTTGCTACTCCCGACCTTGGGTCTTACCATAAGGGCCACTGCAATAGCTTATTTTTCCTATAGAAATTCGCTAATAATGTATGAAGTTGTAAACATAACCCTAAAGTATATTCTACGCTGGGTTTTGTTTTAGAATTACAGATGATGGGTGAAATCAGCTGTTATATTATATTCACTAATCCTTATTTTTTAATTTGATTGCTATGGTAATGAATGTAAATGTATTAAATATTCCCTTTATACACTCCGACATGTGTCTACGCAAAAAGTCGCGTGACGCGAGATTTCAGAAACATAGTCAAGCGAAAGTGCCCAACGGGCCAATAGAAATTGTCACTTCAAAAACCCCCTTTTTAATGATTAACAAAACAGTTTTTTATTATTTTCGTAACTTGAAAGATAAACGAGTTGTTGCCTCAAAACTCAAAATTTTATATACGATGGACAACTTACCAAATAGTATTTAAAATCCAGCCGTTAGATTGCGAACACATATGCATTAATACAATTTTTAGTGACAATCAAAACGTGTTCTGAGGACCATGATCGGTGCTCATTTACCTTAGGTTTCACCATAAGAGTCACTGTATTAGCTCATATTTCCTATGTAAATTCGCTATAAAAAGTTAATGTAATGTTGTCTGGTAACCCAGCAAAACCTGTCTCGCTGTAATAAATCACATGACACTGGATTTGGTTTTGTTAGTTGTCGACTAAAACAAAGTTATTTCAAATTGTGTTTTGCTATTAGTTGGTTTACAAAACAGTGTAATGTATTATTTGGTTTTTGTTGTGATAGTTTTGATATTTACAACCATATAGTTTGGTTTGGTAACATTGCGAATAATTATAACTTTACTAACTTGAATACAGGACGGATTTATTGTTTATAAATATTTCAAGTGATAAGGTGAATGTAAAAACAGTTTCGAACATAATTGCATTTCTTTTAAAATGTTAATTTTAGTTTAAACTCAAAGTCACTTATTAGAGAATTTCCATAATAAAAAAGAGCTATTGCAGTGACCCTTATAGTAAGACTTAAGGTCGGGAGTAGGAAATGTGCACCGATCATTGACCCCAGAACAAGTTTCTTGGTGTCATTAAAAATCATATAATATACAGGGTGTCCCCGAACTCTCTGGGCCCCTTTTTTGGATATGTTCCTGGGATCCAGACGAACATATTTCACAGTATAAACATGGGTATACGGTGCTTATTTTTTCATCTGCCTGTCTATATGTGTTTTTGACAAAATACTTTATACTTTTGGAAGTAGAAAAGATATTGAGCTCAAACTTTGTATACCTATTTGTTGCGTAACCTTTTATCACTCTACGAAAAATTAGAACATTATTTTAAATATTTTCAAAATAGTGGCCGTTTTTAATTTTTAATGTCAAATATCTCAAAAACCGCTAAATTTACAAAAACATTACAAAAACAAAAAAGTTTGCTTTTTTAATGACAAACACAATGGTTTTTATTTTGTATGCAGCTCAAAGGATAACAGAGATATTGACAAAAAAAATGAAAATGTATTTCTTTGTAGTTGTCAACCCCAGTTAGCGGAAGCATGTTTTTTGACCGGAAGTAACTATTTTTTTTAGATTTTTCTTAGGAGAATGTTTTTTTTAAGAGCCTTTTCTAGAAATATAAATGTAGGATATTATTATGTACATTTTGTTTTTTACGCGACCTTATAGCTCGCTTGGTTCCCCCAAAATCGATCAAAACATAAAATACCATTAAAGTACCCGGTTCAAAGCCACGTGGTGGATTATACCTTGAGAGAATCTTCTCATCCGAGACCGACGGATGGGTTTTTATACTGCGAGCGAAGCGAAGCTCATAACCCTAGGCCACAAGATCGAGGAGCAAAGCGAGTTTTTCCACTGCGAGTGTAACGAAGAGGAGCGCGTGAGTCGAAGCCGGAGGCTTAGGCGCAAGTAATTTCCACAGATATATTTCGTAACACAAAGGCAGCTATTCAGCACCGCCGTGAATTATTAGCTACGCACCAATAAATGCACCGTTTTCCGAAAGTTTTTTACTCCTAACTACCGAAAGAACATAAATAATACAGGTTTTGAGGTGTATTTAACATTTATTATTCACATTATTGCATACTGTTTTGATATACAGGGTGATTTTTTTAAATGGGCCACCATTGGCATCTCAGAAACTATATAAAAGTTACAACAATCTTTAAATGGGGGACCTTTCCTACTTTTTCCCTTTCATTAAAACTACAATATTAACATTTTCAAAAACTCCGAAATTTTTCCAATATGGCGGCCAACTTCATTTTTTCAAATTGAAACCCCCATTTTTTATGTTGAATTTCGATTAAAGATACAAATTTAAGACATTTTTATTCTTTTGTATCTTTTCCTAAACCCAACCGTTTATGAGCTACAGCTTCTCAAAAATTTTCTATTTTATGTGATTTTTTAATTGGGCCACCATTGGGATCTCAGAAAGTATTAATTTTACAGCAAACTTTAAATGGGGAACCTTTCCTTGTTTTATGAGAAATTAAAAAATATGTAGATAAAATAATTCTAAATGGCCGCCATTTTCCAATATGTCGGTCAACTTTGAAATTTCTTATGGAAACCCCTACTTTTTATGACGGATTGTTTTACATGCAATTGTAAGACTTTTTTATTCTTGGTGTTTTTTTTTATAAACTTAACCGTTTAGCCGCTAGGAACGCTGAAAGTTTCAGAAACTCTTATTTATTTCAACAATTATTAAAGAGGCATGTTTTACCATTTGCAAACAATAAAATTTAACTCAAAGTGCAATATTTTGTACAGTGGAATGTTAAAAAGCTGTGTCAATTTCACAAATACTTTATTTTATACAAAAAACCTACTAAATTACTGTTAAATAAACGGTACCAGGAACTGGCACATACTTTCT
>JAGFPH010005497.1:82115-95739 GCA_018207615.1 Philaenus spumarius | reverse complement strand
GTTTTATTGTTTGTTCTTTTGCCAAACGAGGGGAGGGTACTCCTTGAGCCTCATGCCCCAGTCTAGTCCCCCCTAGAAATATTATATGGGCGCTCTTGTTGTATCCGCTGTTGTATCTATTGGCTATGTTCTCTATGGTAATTTGCATATTCAACTTGTGGTTTTATTGTGTGTTCTTTTGCCAAACGAGGGGAGGGTACTCCTTGAGCCTCATGCCCCAGTCTAGTCCCTCCTAGAAATATCATATGGGCACCCTTGTTGTATCCGCTGTTGTATCTATTGGCTATGTTCTCTATGTTAATTTGCATATTCAACTTGTGGTTTTATTATGTGTTCTTTTGCCAAACGAGGGGAGGGTACTTCTTGAGCCTCATGCCCCAGTCTAGTCCCCCCTAGAAATATCATGTGGGCGCCCTTGTTGTATCCGCTGTTGTATCCATTGGCTATGTTCTCTATGGTAATTTGCATATTTTACGTGTGGTTTTATTGTTTGTCCTTTTACACTTGTTTTATATTGTTAACCTTTACGCTGTGTAAATTGACTGTAGTCGATTTGACGCACTTTCCATTGAGTGCGTAAATCGACTTTAGTCCACAGCCTTAGAAAAACATTTCTGTAACTTCTTTAGATGACTTTATTCACTATAGACTCCGTACTGTGCTGCACTCTCTGAGAAAATATTTTAACTTTGTTCATTGTTGTACTGTTGACAGTTTATGTGCTTGATACTAGATTTGTTTACTGAATGTTTACAAGTGATTTTTAGTTCATTCAGTTTACAATTATTATTTATTTATGAGTATAAATATCTTTTAAAACTAAATCTTAGTAAATATAGATATACAGTTTCCTTTCAATAGTTTTAGTGTTAGTTTTAATTTTCGTGTAGGATATCGGTGACTCTAAACTCTCATTTTTGTAGGTTATAACTAGTAAATTATAAATGATTTGTTATGGATTTATCGGGGTAAGTTAGAAAATAAATGTATATTTTTGTATTACTAATTATATTTATTATATTACATTTCTGTATTTATATTGCAGAAGATAAATTATTTATTTCAGAACAAATAATATATACATGAGTGCAAAACTGCAAATTGTGTTTTTAGTACTGGTATCCTACAGGGAAAATACCATGTTTTACAGCAAAAAAAAAAAAACAACAAAATATACCTTTAAGCTATTATTATTTTGCAAAATTGTAATATAATATTGATAGAAAATACAGTAATAAAGATATTTAAAAAATAAAAACTAAGGAAAAGTAAATACAAAATTTAGTCAAAAAGTGCAATATTTAGTGCAGTACATGGAAATTATGACGCAGCGAAAAGGTTAATATTCGATTTGCCGCATTTAGTGGAGTGTATAGTTTTATTACATTTAAAGGCAAAAGTGAAGTTTTGTTTATTTCCGTTGGAATTGATGGTCACGCTATCTTTATAATGTTTAGGATAATGTTTGTAATAGGGTTAATGTGTGCCTTTAGTTTTAATTAATTAGTTTTTGTTACTATACAGCTTGTCTGGACGTCATAATTTATCAAAGATTAAAATAATTCGATCACGCAGCTGAATCGCTAACGTGAGCTGAGCGAATTTCCAAATTAAGTTTATATGTATTACGGTTTGTGCCAACTGTTTGGGAAATTGGTCTATTCACAAAGGCGTGCGTGTAAGAAATACATTAGTAGAACTAGTTTGCACCAAAGCTTCCACCCTTGCAAACGTGCCGTTTCGTTCCGCTTGCGGCAGAAAAACTCGCTTTTTGAGTTTGCATCTTGACCTTGCTGTGATGGACTGTTTTGCTTTGTTCGCAGCGGACAAACTCGCTTTATAAGTTTGCGTCGTGGCTGTCGCCCTCGGGACAGGAGCTCCTGCCACTCCCCACGAGTATTTGAACTGGGTAATTTACGTTTTGATCGATTTTGGGGGAACCAGTCAGGCTATAAAATCGTGTAAAAAAACAAAATGTGCCGAATAATATCCTGTATTAATTGTTTTAGATAAACCCCAAAAATATTTCTTTCTCGTACAAAAAACTCAAATTTTTCCCTTCCTGTTGTTGGATTTTTTTGCTAACAAACTTGTCCAAGCAACTGGGACAGCCAACGTGTGTAACAAATTTGGTACCAAATCGAACATATACAATTTTTAGTGACACTATAAAGTTCTCTGGGGACCATGGTCAATGCTCATTTACTACTCCCGACCTTAGGTCTCACCATAAGATTCACCACAACAGCTTATCTTTCCTATGGAAGTTTGCTAGTTAAATGCCTTTGTCAACAAAGCATCAAACCTAATACATGTTGGCACTAAACACAGACTTGTTATTCCTAGAGAGGTGTAGTTAATTTAGAACAAAATTTGGCACAGAGGGACCGGAGTGGTCGTTTGTTTATACGCTCACAATCTTCGCCGTTTGTCTTTTTATAAGGCTTATTTATACTGTTGTGCATTCAGTGTCATCAAAATGTTTAGACATATAGAAAAGTTTATACTTCGGAAAGGTAAATATAGTTGTGTTGGTTTCATCAAAATTGTGAGAACTGTGATTAGAGTATTTTGTTATTTATATGTTACAAAATTTTGGTATTGGGAAATCAGTTGCAACACCCTTGTGCTGGGTTGGGACACGCTGGCGGCAAGACAGTGCAGTATTTTACGTTGAGAAAGATTATTTGGAAAATGGAAATGAAATTTATTGAACATTATTCATCAATATAAAAGATTGCTTCAAATAAATACTATTCTAAAATTTGTTCAGTCGACTAACATTCATTCAAGCTTAATTTCGTATTTCTGGAAATTAGCCAGTTACTGCTAAAAACAGTTGGTGTTTTTAGAAAATTCTAAGCATTGTGTTTTAATTTTCAAAGCAACGGATTTGCAAGTGTTACTATGTTCATAGCCGTGGTCTTTATTAAAGCTGTTGTTATGTTTTCTTATTTCTATTGCCTTTAAAATTTTCCTTTCGTAATAATTTGATATGGTGGCTAATACTTTTACGTTGTCAAATTCTTTTGCGTGTGTTGTGGTGGAATGGTGTGCTATAGGTGAAATTTCCATTTCAGACCTTTTTCTGCATCTTATGGAATGCATCTTATGCATCTTTTTCTGGACCTTAGAAAAGTGCATCTAAAAAAACTTGAACTGAATAAAATAAAATTTTCTAATCACAGAATAAATACAAAAATACAAAACTTGTTCAGTTTGTAAACAAATACAAGTTCATAGCACTTCTTATTTTCTGAGAAATCTTCCAACACTGTTACATCACCTCAGCAAGATGGCTGAAAGTTCACTATGTTAAATCGCCTCTTCAACTGTTGGTTTTGTTCTGTTAGACTTGTTTTATACTGTCAATATTTTATTTGGCGCAGTCAGTGAAGTGTATAGTTTCATTAAGGCAAAAGTGAAGTTTGTTTCTGTTCACGCTGGTGGTCACGCTCATCTTCACCAATACTGTAGAGTTACCATCATCACGATAGGTACTAAAGCGTTTCACTTTTTCGCTACTGTAATCAACTCGCACTTTTATAACGACTTTCGTTTAAAACAATGTCTTCCTACGCACAAAGTTTATTTTCAGCACACCAGTACGAGCAGGACGACTCGTTACTAAACCATACCGTACGAAAGATTTAGTTTACATCCTACATTCAACAGTGTACAAACACGGCATACAGTTTAAACTGTCTAAAGTTTAGTTCTGATATGCTGGCCATAACTTAAATAAAGCATCCGTCTATTTATACAGCTTCCGACGTGCCAAGTGCACTTGAGGATCCAAGGCCACGACGTGTTCGCAACATTAAATATGTTTACACAAATATTATGTTATTTGGAAAACCTGCGCAATGATTGCGCAAAGTTTGTGACGTTAACAAAGCACTTCTAAAGTTTTTAGCAATATTGTACGTTGCTATTTTATTATATGATTAGGTAGAAATCAATCGATGCTTTGAAGAAATCAATTATATACTCATTTAAGGGGATGTTACTTTAAAAAAGGTAGTTTTTGAAAAATATTCATTTTATTGGTTTGTACAAATTTTTGAAGTGAAAACTTCTTTAGCGGCGTTGGGCACTTTTTGCTTGGGGAAAAAGCATTGAATTCGCGACCGTCACCGCTCGAGATATAGTATGTATCTATATATATATATATATATATATATGTACGCAACGCCAATATACTACATAGCACTTCTTATTGGGAGAGGAAAAAGCATCAAACTCGCGACCGTCACCGCTCGAGATATAGTATGTATGTATATATTTTATATATATATGATATTTGTGTTATATGTATATTAAATACCAAAGTCAGCAAAGTCATTAATGTTTTAAATTATTTTATCCTTATTCCTCCTCCTCTAATATTAGTACGGACAAAAAAATATAAATTGGTCATAGAAGTTATCACTTCCAACGTGTGGTCTTAAGCACACTATTTAATTTTTTTATGTAAGGAATAGTGTACACAAAATACAAAAATTTAAAACTTCACCTTTTCAAACTTTATCATAGGTAAAAAAAAATAAAACTTGAAAAACTTGGCAAACTTGCAGAGGTATTTTGAAATTGATATTCATTTAAAAGTACTTGGTGGATTTTTTTAATTATTGTGTTATTTTAAAGAGTGTGGTGTCTTTTGGAAATTTTGGTAGATTGATGGTGATCCAATGTAGTTTTTGTATGAGCTAACTTTAAAATGTATTTTTTTATTTTGCTTTTTTGTAGCAATTTTCTTTGCGTTTAGGTTACTTACAAAAATAAATCTAACTAAAACAGTTCACGGCCTACATTCACCAGCAAAAACTTTAGTGAAATTTGCAATAAAAAAAATAGGCCAAAGTAAATGATTCGCCCACACAGCTAAACCTCTGACGTGAGTTTTCAAAATTAAGTTCATAGCTGCCTGAGTGTTTGAAATATGTTAGTAGAATTTGTTTGCACCTAAGCCTCCAGCTTCGACTCGTGCTCTCTTTCGTTCCACTCACAGCGGAGTATGCACCTCGTCCTTCGCTTCGCTCACAAACTCAGCCGTCGGTATGAGGTCTGCTCCCAGCCGTAAAACAGACAAAACAGTTGATTCGAATCAAAGCCTTAACATCACAATTTTAGGTTAGGCCCACGGATACTAGAATATATTCTAGTATCCTTGATTAGGCCTATAATACTGAACCAGCACTTTCATTTGCTTCGTAGTGTCGCCGCTGGCCTCTGGGGTTGGTGAGCAAAACGAGCAGTATGTTACTGAAATAATCGATTATTTCTCATTCGATCATCGCCAATGTCCAAGGTCAAGATAAAGAAACAAGACTAGAATTTGGCAGCTGTATTTCGAACTGCATTGTTTGATTTTTGGCATTCTGTTGTTATAATCAGCTGATTTCTTGGCAACTGTCAGCTGACCGCCTATTTATACACGACTGTGTTCCGACTTTCCTCCGTAGACTGGATGTAACATTATTTCGGGTTTTGATTGTGTTGCAAACTTCGTACAGCTGTTGTTCCCCGCTTAGTCCGTGTAAACGAGGAACTGTTTTAGTAAATTAAATTGTGTAAATGAACTTGTTATGGTAGAACGAAAATATAAATTTTGAGATTTTCTTATAATTGTGCACGCTAAATAGAATTGAACGATTTTTGTAAAAATGTAGGCTCCCGTACAACTTTTGTTCAATGTTTATTGGCCTACTTAACATAATTTGACAGACACATTCCAGCCCCTTGTTTAAGAATTTATACTATTTTTATCTATAATATAAAATAAATACTAAGAAGGCCTACTTAATTGTAATGAATTAAAAGTGATTTTTTTAAAGAAGATTATGTAGTATCTATATATATATATATATATATATACAGTATATATATTTCCAGCAAGAAGTGAATATTTTACTATGGAACTAAATTTTAAGTTAAAATAAGTCAAATGTGAAAAAATAAGTGTTAACCGAAGGATATGGTAATTATAAGTGATTTATTATTGGTGTGAGTTTTATATATATAGTTTGAGCTTAAGATTTTGGTCTTCCGTCCTCATTAACAAACTAGCTAAAAAATTTCGTAAGTTTTAATGTAGGTCTACTCTCTCCGCATGTGGCTTTATGGTTTATTAGCGAATTTCCATAGGAAAGATGAGCTATTGCAGTGACTCTTACGGGGAGACCCAAGGTCAGGAGTGGTCAAAGAGCACCGATCGTGGTCCCCAGAACAAGTTAATGTCATAAAAATGTTATATTATACAGATTGTCTCATGGAGAAACTTTCAGGACGTGTTCTACTAGTGAAAATAAAAAAAAGTTCCTATAAACATAGGTTCGGAAATACTTCGTTTTCTAGATATCCGCATTTTGTTTTTACTTTCTCCCTCTATACCATAGTATATGGAGAAAGTAGGCCTATTGTATTTGTCAAAATTTTCGAGTTTGAGTTTATGGTGAAAATATCCGTTTTGGGTCCCCTGAACCTAAAAAAGTGGTTTTCGGAGTGATGTCTGTGGGTGTGTCTGGGTGTGAGTCTGCGGGTGTGTCTGTGTGTGTGTGTGGATGTTATCAGACCTAGAGCCTAAATCAGTCGTCTGATTTTGATGAAATTTGGTATGGAGGTACTAATCCACGGTATCTCCAGGCGTTTTTTTTTCATTTTTGTGAATTTTTGATTTTTAAGGGTAATTTTCCCATTAAAAACCCTTAAAATAACGGAAAAATCAACTTTTCTCAAAAACGGCTCTAACGATTTGATTAAAATTTTATAGTTTATTAGGGACATAAAGTACTATGAACTATAAAATTTTTATCAAAATCGTTCGAGCCGTTTTTGAAAAAAGTTGGTTTGTCCGTTATTTTATGGATTTTTATGGAAAAATTACTCTTAAAAATAAAAAAATTAAAAAATTGGTATTTTGAATTATTATTCTACTGATTAAAAGGTAGAGTATGTTATAGTACATTAAATAATATTTTTTTTATTAAGTTCCTATAATGAGGGAGAAAGTATGTGTCAGTTTCCTGATACCGTTTATTTTTACAAAATAATCTATAATAAACGGTTGGACTGAAGTTTAAAGTAACAATGATCTATCTTAAGGAAAATAAGCGATTATATCTAATTATGCGTTTATAAATTTCAAACCTAATTTACTAAAAAACCGTGCATTTTAACTAAAAATGACAAGACATCTTTTTTGTAGCCATTTTGATTTCCTATCGGATGTTGTAACTGTCAAAACAATCGGATGAAGGATAAGTGATGTGTAGACTAATAATTGGTTTGTTCAACCCGGCATCCTATACCAACACAGTAAACACAGCAATATTGTAACGCCGCATTTCCGAACCTACGTTTATAGGAACTTCTTTCTTTATTTTCACTAGTAGAACACGCCCTGAGATACTCTGTATATGTATTTATTTATGCGTTCGTACTCCGGCCGGGATTTTACGTCCGATTTGGTCCAAATTTGATACATTCTTTGGAAAAAAAACAATCCGAGAACCGGAATCACGATTTTTGGCAGGAAGTAAAAATTCTTGAGATTTTTCGTACTAGAATGAAACATAAAAAAAATAAATTTAGGAGATTATTCTGCACATTTTGTTTTTTTACGCGACCTTATAGCCCTTCTGCTTCCCCCAAAACCGATCAAAACGTAAAATACCATTAAAGTACCCGGTTCCGAGGCCGAGGGCCGGGATGTAAACTGCGAGCGAAGCGAAGCACTCTATAATCCTAGCCCGCAAGGCCGAAGTGCAAACTCCTCTGTTAGCGGAACGAAACGAGCACGTGAGCCGATGCTGGAGGCTGAGATGCAAACAAATTCCACTAATATATTTCGCCTTCGTTAGAAGATCAATTTCCCAAATCTCGTAGTTGGTTGAAAAATTAGGAAACACGTCAGCGGTTGTAGTTGCGTGATCGAATTATTTTATTTTTTGTACATTTTCTGTTTTTTTTCTCTTGTCAAAACCCATGTGTGTTTGGGTGGGAGGCCAGCCTTGCTGTATTCTTACAATGACCTACTTTCGGCTAGCGTTAAAATATTACAAAGCGACAGTAAATATTTAAACCGATGTGAATGTGTATTATAATGTAGAAACTGTCAAAGTTGGCACAGGGGGTATAAATAAAATTCCCTGGCTAGACAAGCGATTACCTTGGCACTGGTTCACGGGGGACGGTACAATATTTATAGAAGTAAACAAAAACCAGATTGTACTGGATTGAATTGGTACTTTAAGTATTGCGTAGCGCTTGTAACCGCCCTTAAAGATTTTCATTTCAATCGTGTGTCACAAGGGCACTTTTAAAGTCATTCCACCCAGCTTAACTTTTTGTATACCTGCTTAATTATGATACTTTTGTACGTAATTAATTATGTTCTTTAGTATGAACGTAGATTAGATTAGACATTTATTTTATTCCCTGATATATTACATACGAAATAAGAACACAACTTCACAAGAAAGTATAAAATAAAGTAACAACCTGTAATATAAAATAAACGTTTATTAAAATACAATAAAAAGTAGCTTCCAAAGGTGAATACAATATTTAGCAACCACTACTATGACAAGACCTTTTTGATACCGTACTTATTTATACGGTTAAGCATTTAGTTATGATACTTTAGTACGTAATTAATTATAATGGTTTAGTATGTACTTAATTATGGTACTTTAGTACGTGTTTAATTGTACGTACTTATTTATGATGATTTAGTACGTACTTTATTATACTTTAGTATTAACTTAATTGTGATACTTTAGTATGTAGTTAATTATGATGGTTTAGTATGTCCTTAATTGTACGTACTTATTTACGATGATTTAGTACGTGCTTTATTATGATACTGTTGTATGTACTTAATTATGATGGTTTAGTACATCCTCCATTGTACGCACTTATTTATGATGGTTAGTACGTTTTTTATTATGATACTGTTGTATGTACTTAATTATGATGGTTTAGTACGTACTTAATTATGATGGTTTAGTACGTATTTAATTATGATTTTTAGTACGTACTTAATTATGATACTTTAGTACGTAGTTAATTATGGTACTTTAGTACGTACTTAATTATGATACTTTACTACGTACTTAATTATGATACTTTACTACGTATTTAATTATGATACTTTAGTACGTACCTAATTATGATGGTTTACTACGTATTTAATTATGATACTTTAGTACGTACTTAATTATGATGGTTTAGTACGTACTTAATTATAATGGTTTAGTACGTACTTAATAATGATGGTTTAGTACGTGCTTAATTGTATGTACTTGATTATGATGATTTAGTAGGCTACGTGCTTTATTATTATACTGTTGTATGTACATAATTAATGTAATTATATCAAAGCCCACTAAAGAATACCGTTGCGAGGCGGCCAATAGGATGGGCGCACAGCGGGTCGCCGGAATACTACCCCCCGGAAAACTACCCCCCCAAGCAGGTTCCTACGTCATTTTGACGTCAGAGATCGGGTGGGCAGTTTTCGAGTCACGCACAATCAAGTTTCGATATAATTAGAATAAGAAAAAACTAGAGGACTAACCTAAACTGTTTAGTCACAGTATGTTGCCGATAACAGTATAATTGTAGGAACCTGCTTGGGGGGGTAGTATTCGGCGACCCGCTTTTGCTAGGGGGGTAGTATTCCAGTCGCGGACACGGCTCCCATATTGGTTAGTTGGCAGATTTCGTGACGTCACGTTTCACCTGGGGGGGTAGTATTCCGCATCCCCCGCACAGCGTTGCCATATCTACTAGCCTCGAACACTAGACTTGATCGCACCGTTTAAAGAATTATAAATTCGTTGAGTCAGCCGCAGTTAGTTAGAAGCGCGGGAAGAACGTGACAACGTCGCACTACGGCGATTGGAGCGTTCAAGGTCTCGTTGTACACAAGCCCATCCCTCAACGGTATTTTTTAGTGGGCTTTGATATAGTGGATGTATTTATTGATAAGTAGGCAAATAAGGAATCGTGTGATTGTTCCTCCCTGAAAGCCCCCTGAAAATGAACGTGTTTTGAGGTATTCTCATTTAAAATATTCAAACGGCCGCCATTTTGAAACGGATTATCGGAAAAGGTTGATTATCATTGTCAAGCTAGTGTATTTACATTAATGAGTAAAGTGCTAAATTTCGTCTCAATCGGTCGAGTCCTACACTCGATTCCACGTTCACTGTGCAGTACAGATCTTACGGGAGAATAGACATGCTACTACCGTTACAGGGAACATCACTTTTATTGTCATGCGGTTGCGTCAACTGTACGAGCGTTGCAAGGGAGTTGATGTTTTTAGTCGGCTAGTATCGCTGAGACTGTACTGCACGGTGAACGTGGAATCCAGTGTCGCGAAATAAGCGTTCTAAGACCTATGTTTACATGAACGTTTTTTATTAGTTAGATCAGCTGAAATATTCTCTGTGGGATACATTTTACAGGATTAGTGATAAGCAGAACAAACAGTACGGTTGTCCAACAGGCTAACTAACAACAAAACAAGCCGTGCTCTCGTGCCTTTATGCCGACGCAAGCATGTTCATGTTAGAGAGATTGATCACGTCCGTTTAAATCAAAACAAAAAAGTGTGTGCTTAAGACCAAACGTGAGAAATGTAAACTTCTATGGCGATATTCTGATGAATACATGTATAAAATATATTATGGAAATTATTTTGTGATAATAAGCTGGACATCTGAATCAACTGTTTATCTGTTATTTTATTCAATTGGTTGCTAATGTAACGAATGTACATACATTCAAGAATCGTGTGTTTATTCACCAGTCTTGGCGTAACCTAAAATTATTAAAGACTAGTTAAAACTCCTGACTGCTCCGCACGCCAACCCCGTTGGAACCTCCTATACACATAATCATGTTATGTTTTCTTTATAATAAAGATGTAGGATTAATAATAACCCCTAGGATTAATAATGTAGGTAAATAATGTTAAATGTTTAAATCAAATTATTTCGTATATTTTATAACAGCAGTTATAATAAAGGTTAAAAGAACCAGCAAAGCTCTGGTCTACACTTTAATAAAAACCTAACCTAAAAGTTAGAAGTACAAATAATTGCTTCAAAGTTTGAAATCATCTGTTAAAGGAAATAATGAAACAAACAGCTGTTTTATCTGTTATTTTAGTCAATTGGTTGCTGTGGTAATAAATGTAACGTAAACACACGTGTTGGTTCATCAGTCTAGGCCTAACCTAAGATTTTTCCGACTACATTTACAAATATTGAGATAAAACGTGTGTTTATCAAAATGAATTATAGCCTACGTTACTCAGGGATAGTGTAGCTTTTTATTAGTAGAACTATGTTTTCAATCGGTTCCAGTAGTTCCGGAGATTACCCCCTACATACAAACAAACAAATTTTATTTCTTTACAATACTAGTATAGATTATATTTATTCGAATTAAGTTTTGTTTAGTCGTAGGCCTAAGTCATGACGATACAGTGTCTTTTTCAATGAGCCACCATCGGTACCTAGTAAACTATAAATCTGACAGCAAAATTTAGATGGGGTAAAAAATATGAAGTTGAAATGTTTGTAAATGCCCGCAATTTTCCAATATCGCGGTCAGCTCTCGAATTTCTTATGGAACACTCTGTATTTTGTGGTTATTTTGGATTTTAATACTTTTTGTTCTTGGTGTTATTTGTTTTGTTTTTTTTGTACGACTAAGTGTTTAAAAGTTGTAGGGGTATAACATTTTAAAAACATAGTAACTGAGCGGGAGGTATTTTTGAATGCAAACGTTTTGACCCAATGGAAAAGCTCTAAACACGAATGGGGCGTTGTTTAGACAAACAAATACAGATTCAAAATCAACCAACTCTACTCAAAAGGTAGAATTAATCAATAGAACAACATTTTGTCGAATAAAATTATTTTAATTCTTCGTTAAAAATTTTTGTCTAATACCCAATTATTTTTACAATATTATTAAATGTCAAACTTTATACAATTTGTTACTAACTAACAAATACATAATAGCTTAATAGTTTTGACCTAAAGATAAGATCGTTTTTTGACTTGTCATTACAATACTTTTTGACAAGTTTTGAAGCGGGCGCTGAAAATGTCCTCCGTTGTTAAACAAACTTACGTGAGCTCTTACTAAACAATTATTTATTGTTTTTGGAACGAAGTTCCTTAACGCGGGTTGCGGTAGGAGTTAACAAATAGAAAATGTAATGTGTAACGAAAAAAATTGTTATTAATTGTTTGCTATAGCAATGACAAATATAAAATACGAGTAACGAAAAAGTGTTATCAAATTGGTTGCTATGTAAATACAGTCAAGAAACATGAACATTTGGTTCATCAATAAATTAAGAAGTTCCGTCCGGCGAAGTTCAGATATTATCGTCAAGCGCTGAAATACATTCAATGAACATAAAATGTTGGTTCATCAGTCTAGGCCTAACCTGAAATTATTGTCTGAATATTTAATTTATTTTACCTACGTTAACGGCATCATACATAGGCTACAATAATTTTAGGCTAGGCCTAGAAAGTAATTTTTAGTCTAGGCCTAACCTAAAATTATTGAATGTATGTTGCCGTTAAGACAGGTAAAATAAATTAACATACACACAATAATTTTAGGTTAGGCCTAGACTGATGAACCAACATTTTATGTTTATTGAATGTATTTACAATGAATGGACATTTAACTGTGTTTACCATCTTAGCTTTGATGTTAAATTTAATTCTACAACTTTATTATGATAATATTAAACGCATTGAAACAGTAAATATTTGTGCAGAAAACAAACTAATAATAAACGGCATTTGAATGATTAAAATTATGTGTGTATGTCGCCGTTAAGGCTGGTAAAAGAATTGAAGAAAAGGCGTGATGAACTTTGTTTCTGACGGGGGTCCCACGACCGCACATATTTACTTTTTTCAATGTGTTGTGGTGAATATTCAATAATTCTCTATCTATTCCACACATATCCTTCACCGAAGCATAGGGTTCTTTGTACAGTTCTGTTCATCTTTCACGCGCCCCCAGAAAGTGGCACTTTTAGCGAATTTCCATAGGAAAGATTAACTATTGCAGTGACCCTTATGGCGAGACTAAAGGTCGGGAGTAATAAATGTGCACCGATCATGGTCCTCAGACCACGTTGTGGAGTGTAATTAAAAATTTTGTGTATACATGTTCGTACGGCCGTATTTTAACCCTGTAACCGGCAGATCGCACGAAACGTGCGATCATGACAACACGTTTCTGACGCGTGATTGTATTGAATATTTGATCCACCAAAAATCTTCCAATCTCAAAAAGACAAACACTATTGGAAAGGTAATGTTTCGAACTTTAATTTTTGTGTTTAACATTTCTTTCTAAAACGTATATTTACATATGTTATCATCGTTTTAAAATTGTAGTTTTCTGTCAACGTTTTGCCGCGCGTGAAATACAAAGCAATTATGCTCTATTTTTTCACTTCTCTTAAGCTGAATTGCGCTCGACTGGAATATTTTGACAATAATGTAGAGATACCGTTAGATTCGTAGAGATTTTAACTTTCTAAAACTGCCATCAAATCAAAAGTCACTTGCAT